>VMBQ01001010.1:33042-66329 GCA_007657795.1 Dreissena rostriformis | reverse complement strand
GTTGAAAAACATGGCCGCCGGGGGGGGGGGCAGTTGTCCTTATATGGCTATAGTGAAAACTTGTTGACGCTATATAATAGCCACATTTATTGGCAAATCTTCATGAAACTTGGTCAGAACATTTGTCCCAATGAAATCTTGGCAGAGATTGAAACTGGGTCATATGAGCTCAAAAACTAGGTCACTAGGTCAAATATAAAAAAACGTGTTAAAAGTCACTTTTTTGTTCCAATCTTCATGAATCAGCTTGCATTTTTTCAGAATAGTCTAGTTCCTTTTGCTCTCAGGTGAGCGCCTTAGGGCCTGATGGCCCTCTTGTTAATATTTCGTGTACACAATTAATTCCATTTTAATGTCCCGCGCTGATATCTATCCATACGACACATTAACACTAAAATGGTACCATGTTAGTGTTCATGTGTCGTGTAAATAGATATAGTCGCGGGGTTATAAAATGGAATTAATTGGGTACGCAAAAAATTAAAAACGAGCATTTTATATCTACAAACATCCTTGTTACCAGAAAACATCTCATTTTGAAATTTTGGCTTTTGCTATAAGGAACATTGATTTTTTATGAGGTAACTTTATTTTACGAATTACTTTCCAAAATTTCCATAGATTTTTGAGTATTAATGTTACTTTAATCTAAATTTACTTTAAACCACACTATTTTTTGGAAACGTTTGAATCGAATGCTAACCATCCTTACCATCGATTTACGTCATCAAATGACAGTCCAAAGCAATAAATTTCATTCCTATCAAAGTTTGTAATAATGCATGACAAACACACAATCCGAAATATGTTTTGGATTCGTTTGATGCTTTAAAAAATATTTTACTGTTAAATTAACCACCGCATCCGAATTGTCGTCCCTTAAATCCAGAGTCTAGCTTAAACTGGTGTGTTTCGTCACAGAAATTACGTCGCTTAATATCCGTCATAAATTGTGCAATCAATTGAAGGCAAATTAAAGTATGGAAAGCTGGTTATGAAATAAATTAAAGTGAAGGAGAAAAATAGGATGATATGTAATATAATCGATAACATGGCAGAGCTGAGCCGATGTCTATAAGCGGCCCTAGCCGCAAAATGGTCCTCTGGTTGATTATGGACGTCGCTCTGCCGTGTGTTATTGTCTAAATATCATTAACATTACAATTTCACTCGAAATAAATTACTTTAGCCAGTGATTTTTGTTGGAGAAATTGGAGCATGGACATCTGATATTCATACAAGAACCTAGAGACGCGAAGAATAAAACTATGTTTATCATACCTCACTAAAATGAATTTGGTTGGTATTGTAAATCAAAAAAATATCATTCTGGAGGTCAAAATATATTTCACATTATTTTATATATATAAAGGGTTCAGTCAGCAAGATAAGCAACAAGGTCAAATAAGTCAAATTATCACCCAAAACGTATGCGGCCAGCGTAGCTCCAGACCACCCTACCCAGTCTCGTCAGAAGCTTAGCTACACTATAATCTCATGCAAGGTCTCATTAACCGTCAGGGTAGCTCCTGACCAGACTGGATGCGCAGGCTGTTCTAAAGCTACGCTCACAGCATGTGGCTTAAAAACCCATTGTTTTAAATGATGCTGGTCATATGATATGGGATCTGAGAAAATGTTACATGGTGAAGCATGGAGCCATTTTTAATAGAACCTAAGCCAACTCCTTTCAAGAATTGCCAAAGCAGGACTTTTAACACACTTGTTAATGGTGACAAAAGTTCATTAAAGTTTAATTGACACAACAAATGGACAAAACTACAACATTGTTGTTAAACTGTATGATGTTTATTGTTGTTCACATTGTGTAATACACAATACTTACAGGTAACATTGATTAGGAGACTCTTCAACTACATCAGACAAGATCACAGTAAAGACGCTGTAACATATAGATACCATACAACAAAGAGTGCTGAAATTCAATGTAATCCATGACTGTAAATAAATTGCAGACACAGCATGCCTGGTCAAATTCAGCAGAAAAAAAATGACTTGCAATAAGGCACAACTTTTATTATTGACTTTTTCAAAGATCAAAATAAGTATTATCAATGCACTTAGTTAACAGATTTGCTCATAATTGTGTCGCGTTCTGAGAAAACTGGGCATGATGCATGTGCGTAAAGTTTCATCCCAGATTAGCCTGTGCAGTCCGCACAGGCTAATTCAGGGACGACAATTTCCGCTTTTATGAAATTTTTCATCTAAATGATGTCTCTTCTTAGCGAAAATCCAGTTTAGGCGGAAATTGTTGTCCCGGAATTAGCCTGTGCGGACTGCACAGGCTAATCTGGGATGACACTTTATGCACATGCATTTTGTCCATTTTTCTCAGAACACAACACATTTGCTCATAATAATGCATATTAAGCAGTTCATAGTATATTGGCTCATAAATAAGCTCTCTAGATATCAACGTTCGCGTAACATGTATTATATTTGTATTTTCATGACATCTTGCGCAGACCGTAAGACAACAAACTCGTAAATAAACTGTCACAACAACACATTTTTAAAATGCATCATTTGACAACAAACATTATCTCTTAACGCAGATCACAGAAAAGTACATGAAAGATAATATAATTGCATTTCATATTTATTTCCAAGAATAAGGATAAATAAATGATTATAAATAACTGTCACTAATATATATATAGGCACAATTTGTACAGTGAAAATACATCTTGACCAGCTTTCTCCTAGACTAGCTAGTTTACTTGTTGTCTATATACAGTATATACATGTGACAAATTCTTCAGAACCTACGTAAAAACATGTCTATGCATATACAAAATGTTTCTCCAATTGTAAAACACCGACTTAAAAAAACACAATAGGGTCTTTAAAAATACAAAAGGGCCATGATGGTCCTTAAAGACCCATTTATACTAAAAAATCAATGGAAATTTTGTAAAGTTTGTCGTAAAATAAAGTTACCCAATAAAAAATCAATGTTTCTTGTAGCAATAGCCAACATTTCAAAGCTAGATGTGGTCTGGTAACATAGATGTTTGTAGATGTGACAATTCCATTTTAATTTCCCGCACTTATATCTATTCATACGACACATGAACACTAACATGGTACCATTTCAGTGTTCTTGTGTTGTATGATCAGATATATTTGCGGGAAATTAAAATGGAATTGTGTCACAAAAAAATAAAAACATGCATTTTATATCTACAAACATCTTTGTTACCAGACCTCATCTGGCATTGAAATTTCAACAATTTCTATATGGAACACTGATTTTTTATTTTTTAACTTTATTTGACGAAATATTGTACGAAATTTTCGTTGATTTTAAATAGTAATGGGGCTTTAAGCGGTTACCTGATTTCACAGGCAACAATTGTTGAAAGTTTTACCTGATGCCTCCACTTGAGCCGAATTCAAACCAGACCTTCATAGTGATCAACATCCTCACCAAGTTTCATCAAGTCTTGAGTCAGCAATGAGGCCTCTAGAGGGGTTACAGCTTTTTTTTAGATTTGACCATCGACCTTGTTTTCGGACACGCCTGACGCAGATTCAAATTTGGCCTTGATAGTGTCAAGATAAACATTCTGACCAAGTTTCATCAAGCTTGAGTCCTAAATGTAAAGCCTTGAGTGGTTCGCTTTTTTTTTAATTTTGACCTGGTGACCTAGTTTTTCAAGACACACATTACTTAGTTCAACTTGGCCTAGATATGGTTAATATATAAACTCTGACCAAGTTTCATCAAGATTGAGTAAGAAATGTTTTTTCTGGAGTGATAACAAGTTTTTCATAAGATTTGAACTGATGACCTACTTTTTTTTTATGCAAATAGCCTGGAATCGAAATCTGCCTAGATATTGTCAAGCTAATCATTCTGACCAAGTTTTATCAAGATTGAGTCATAAGTGTGGCCTTAAGAGTGGTTAAAGATTTGATATGGTTACAAATTGTTTTGACGACCTTGACCTAGATTCAAACTCAGCCTAGAAATCATCCAGATAAACATTCTTACCAAGTTTCATCAAGATTTGATGAAACAAGGCTTGTCACCATAGGATGACATATGCCCCCTTTTTTCCACATTTTTATAAACCTAAGCGCAGTGTTTTTCCACATTTTTCGAAACCTAAACTCAAAGTGTGACGGAATTACGGACGGACAGTGCGATCACTATATGCCCACCTTCCGGGGCATAAAAATGTGTCCTCTAGAGTTGCAATGAACTGAACGTTGACGACAAACACAGTACTAGGCACACTGCTAGACATAGAGTGATCACAATAGCTGACCCTGAGAATTTTTGGCTCAGGTGAGCTAAAATGGTACTATTTGCATATTTTCTGTAGTCTTCTGATGTATGATATAAATTGCACTTAAAAGTAAATATATAATACATAACCATTAACAACAATTTCAAACAACAAATAAATCAGTCATAACGCTTAATATGTTCGTAATGGTCATTTTCATGAAAAAAAATATAACAATAGTTGCATAGCAAATAGTCTGTAATTTTAATCTACATCACTAAAAACACACATAAAAATATGTCTTTGGTTTTCGCCGTAAATGCACATGCTTAGTGAACACAGCAATAACATTTTTATTTTATGTAACAATTAATTCTTCATCCAATAATGACAACAAATAAATAAATAAAATCTTATCAGTTAATTCAGAACATGTAGATATAAGACATTCTCAATAGATGATAATTAATGTCCATCAACAAATTGAAAGAATTTGTATATAGAGCACCTCTTACAGTCGCATGATTTAAAACAAAACCTATAGATAACAAACTTGTTATTTGGCAATTCATACTTGAGACCATATACAATACAATAGCACCTTTTTAAAAATATTGTTAGGAAATACTCAAAAATACTACGTAAATGCTCAAAACAGTAAACAACATGCATAGTTACTTGCACTCAACAAACAAATGAAAATTAACAGATTTAATAAATATAAAAACAAAGTTACAATAATACCAGTTTTGACCAGTTTTGAACTTCTCCATTAATGCATATGAGCCTCGCTCTGTAAAAAGGGGGTTTTAACCCTTTGCATGCTGGGAAATTTGTCGTCTGCTAAAATCTTGTCTGCTGAATTTCTAAAATTAGCATTTTCTTTGATTTTTTTTCAAAGAATACTATCAGAATAGCAAACAGTTTGGATCCTGATGAGACGCCACGTTCTGTGGCGTCTCATCTGGATCCAAACTGTTTGCAAAGGCCTTCAAAATCCGGTTCCAGCGCTCAAAGGGTTAATGCATGTGCGTAAAGTGTCTTCCCAGATAAGCCTGTGCAGTCTGCACAGGCTAATCAGGGACGACACCTTCCGGTTTTATTTATTTTTTCGTTTAAAGGACGACTCTTCTTAAAGAAAATCCAGTTCAGGCGGAAAGTGTCAGGCTAATCTGGGACCACACTTTACGCACATGCATTGAACCCCCTTTTCACAGAGCGCATCTCATACGATTAACATCAGATCTTTGCATATAACAAGAGTGGATTTCTAGAACTATCACAGACAGAAATGGGACCTGTAAAAACAAGGAGAACACAACAAATTGATCAAATGCAATAAAATCTTGTATGTACAAATAGTGTAGTGACTGTATGAAAGGAAGCAGTTGGTGACAACAACAACGGACCAATCAACAAGACTTGAGTGATAGTATGTTTAAGCACTCCATAGGCCAGGACTTACTTGCAAAAGTTTATATTTCCTTCTTTTAAGATTGGGAGGATATTGCAGCTAGTACCGGTTTAGCAAAAGCTAGTATATAAATATATAAACAAGGCTTGTCACCATAGGATGACATATGCCCCCTTTTTCCAAATTTTTCTAAACCTAAACGCAGTGTTTTTCCACATTTTTCGAAACCTAACCGCAAAGTGTTTTTCCACATATTTCGAAACCTAAACGCAAAGTGTGATGGAATTTGAGACGGACAGACAGACAGTGCGATCACTAAAGCCCACCTTTGGGGGTATAAAAGGTTATTTAAGGTAAACAAGTGTGGCTAATTTAATCACAGTTCATATTGGTGAAATAAAATAATGTTAAATAAAACACTTTGCTACTAATGGTACAATTATAAACATCCAGTCTAATTGTGAAATTGTGGTCAGCGAATAATTCAGAAAGTATTGCTAGCTTACAGCACACTTATTTAGTGAGGATGATAATTATGTTGTTTCCTAAAATTAATGTTTCAAGGAATGTTTATCAGTTTGAAAGATTTTTTGAAATGATGAGGATTCACTGCAATATCTTAGTTTAAAAATAAAAAACTTACAGAAACAAAAAAAAATAGAAAAAAAATCAAACTATATCAGATCTGAATTTAAAATTGTGCATCAATAAAGGTTTACGTAACATCAGAAAGACAAAGTGTCAAACACAAACAAAAATCTACAAATATAATTATACAAAATCAATAGATCTCTACTTTTCCAGCAAATTTGTTCTGTTTTCTTGAACCTGTTAGGAAGACTTTGAAGTGTAGAAATGAGCAGCATAGTGAGAAAATGGGCGTTAAGGGGCCCATTTTGAGAGTGACTGAAAACGTTAGTTTCTTTAAATGTGGAATAAATAAGGTAATATTCAAAACATAACAATCTTGTAGATTTGAAATTCAATTCACAATACCAAAACACGGTGGCATGATTCAATCTCTCTCACTGTGCTAAGGAGACTTTCAGTCGAAGGGAATCAATTATTTCCCATTCTCCACCATTACAATTTTCTCCTCATACAAAATGGAATTAATGAATGCACCAAATAGAGTAAATGTTCACTTAATGGAGTTATCAACAAAATGACACATGCAAATTTCATTGCATTACAGGATATCACTTTTATTCAAAGATCTGGTTGCTGGTAGAAAAACTCATTAATTTTTCTACAACCTTATCATTAAAGAGAGACTGTACGATTTTGTCAAATATTTATGAATTTATATAACATGTGGGTAAAATGATTATACATATATTTCAATATAAATTAAAATAAAAGTTAAGAACATGTGTCAAAAAATGCAAAATAAGCCAGATATTTAAATCTGAAATCGAAAATGGCTTCCAGCCTTTTTCTCCAGCATGTATATTATGCATGTTCAATGTGAATCTAAATTTAGTTTAAGTGCAGATTCCTTCATACGACAAAAAGACACAATTTTGTTTTCTAACAAATACGAGTAAAAGTGTCGGCATCGGCTTTAACCAGCGCTAACTTGTCTTTGCTGCATTTTATGAAATTCGTCTTCAATATATAATTTTTCTTGTATATTTTGTGTTATTGTAACATTTTTTTATCAATATATTACAATTTAACACATATAAAAATTTAACATAATCGTACAGTCTCTCTTTAACTGCAAATCCATTTATATTTGTGAAAATGAAATTTCATAATTAAAAAACAACAACATTGACCTTGACCTTTATTTTTACCCACCCCAACAACAATCCCAAGCTGGATCTCCATGAGAGCTGGCTATATCCCGAGTTTCATAAAGATTGTTCAATGTTATTGACCTGTTTGCTTGACCTGCGTCATATACAATCTCATTAGAAAACTAAAGTTGTCAACCAGAAACCACCAGTTTGGCCCTGCCCCCTGCCATACCCTGTACTCATAAACAGGATTGTCAATTTCATTGAAAAACTGGTTGATTAAAAAGATTCAGAACATTCATTCATTCTTTTTTTGCCTCACCCATTTTTGTATTACTTAATGCCACCACAATGGCACATCTTCAGTTATCATAATACAGCCTAAACAGTTTGATTCTGCAATGTTTGCAAATGCCATTGTATGGTACGAATAAGTTCTGAGCTGGTCACTCTGAATATGTCTAAACAATAACAACTCTAAATGTCCTATAGCACTTACACAATACCATCACGTCAAAATGGTCTCTCTCAGGCAACAGATGCTTGTCTGCATGACCCCATTATACAATGGTCTCTCTGAGCCAACAAACACAAGATTGCATGTCCTATATCCTTTCATTACAGACTCGGTCTAAAAAAACAGACCAACTGCTAGCACCGCATTGTGGAAAATACCACAAATACCTAAAACATTAACAGAAACCGAATGAAATCCTGACCCCTTCTGTCACACCTGCCAGAGCAGCAGATGGTTCGTGCTATCGTCTTTACCCGCCGATTCATTCACAACATTAGTCCGAAAATCTTCGTAACCGTCGCCGCCGCTTATCACCAGCATCCTGGTTGCTAGGGCTGCAGTCATGGTTGCCACGGACGACCGTCTCTTGCTCAGGTCATGTGGCGGTGGCTGATCCATGACATCCTTGTTGTTGTTGTTGTTGGCTGTGTCCGTGCGGGACTTTCCTGCACCCATCTGGGGCTGAAGGGACTGGACCATCTCTACACATGTGAGAAACCTCACATGACCAGTGTGGCCATACACACGGCCTGTAATAAAAAATCGCTAAGTATGAAACATTCGCCGAATTATACTATATTGTATTAGAAGCTTGACTGGTGTGCATTTTTAAAATCACGATAGTTTTTTACAATGAATATAATTATCAAACTATGAAATTCATTCTTAATATAAACAAAATGTATAGGGATTATCCCTTCCAAGCCCTTCCAAACAAGAGCTGTGTTAATACAGTTACACCCTCTCAATGTTAAAAGTAATCATGAGATATAGAAAGTATATCACACAACTGTGATGTTCCCTTGCTAACTTGGCCAAGNGGGGGGGGGGCGATAAAAGCACTTTTGTGTACCTGTAACATTGGGCACAGTGAGACTCCCCCGTGCTGTGGTTGAGGTTATCTTGGGTATGGGTAGGGTGAGTATGACCCCCGCGCTCGTGCCGATCCACAGCAGGTCCTTACACACTAGCAGGGCAGTGATACGTAGACAGGCCGCCTTGTGCTGCCGTATGATGTCGTCCGCAGCTGAAACAGGGCAAATATTCCAATATATTATAGTGTTGTAGGGTAAAAATTATTCGCATAAAATCCAGAAAATTAAAGTATTATAATCTTAGGTTTCAATGTAAATTTAAATACATTTCACTAGTAAAAGGGAAGCAACCAAACAATTAAACCTTATGCATGAATTACTAACATTAGAGTTATCAAACCCTGGCTCCTGATTCACGTGCACGGAAATTTCAACTGTCATAGATTGACACATTTCTTATTTTTGGAGAAATTATTAATTTACTCAGAAATTCTATACAATAACATCGAAAATACGGTCTACTGCAATAAAATCATAAACAATTTTTCTGCGTTCAAAAACTAATTCTTCGCATAGTACGAACCTCGAAAATAGCAGTACTTTAAATGTAATGCCTTTTGCTTAGAGCAGTGATTTGCAGAGGTAAATCAAGGATGACTCCGTTTCTGCTGCTATGGAACTTTTTGCTTCAAGTAAGTCGCTTCTAAACAAAAATCCAGTCCAGACACAAAGTGTTGTCCCTGATTATCCTGTGCGGACTGCACAGGCTTATCTGGGACGATACTTTATGCACATGCGTTAAGCCTTTGAGCGCTGGAACCGGATTTTGAAGGCCTTTGCAAACAGTTTGGATCCAGATGAGACGCCACAGAACGTGACGTCTCATCAGGATCCAAACTGTTAGCTATTCTGATAGTATTCTTTGAAAAAAATCGAAGAAAATGCTAATTTTAGAAATTCAGCAGACGACATTTTAGCAGACGACAAATTTCCAAGCATGCAAAGGGTTAAGCCTAGTTTTTCCAGAGTGCTACTCATTTATTTTTAAGCATAACAACAAGTTGATTTCATTGAAATAGTAAGGTGTTTTATTGAGGCTTTTAATATTTAATGCCTCAAGCAGCATGTTGCTGTGTACGAGTGTGATTGTCAACTGCAACTGAAATGCAGCGAAATATCAACATGTGGCATTCTTGTCTAATTTCTGGAATCTTTAAAGTCCCATTACTCTGAGACAAATAAATGAAAAAGCAAAACTTCCTGATTGGATGAAGACCTCCTTTTGGTAATGAAACTTTCTAAAAAGTCTCAATGAATTCCAGTCAGAAGTCAGACAAGTAAGTCATGATTTAAATAATGATTTCAGACAGTCCATAAATTTGACAAAAAATCAATGATTCAAAGTGTACTCCAGTGACAACAAATTTAAAGAATGTCTAGCCGCCTTCTGGGAAAAACTGGGCTTCAGGCATGTGCGTAAGTGTCATCCAAGATTAGTCTGTGCAGTTTGCACAGGCTAATCAGGGATGAAACTGTCCGCCTACACTGGATATTTTTTAGAAGAGACCTTTAAATGAAAAATCACATAAAAGCAGAAAGTGTTGTCCCTGATTAGCCTGTGCGAGCTGCACATGTTCATATTTTCCTTAAAAAAACTAAAGCGTACATTGTAGTTTCTGGTTGACTGCCTGAGCGATGCTGACTTCCAGAAGGAACTCGAAGCTGGTGGCATGGTAGAGGAACACCTTGGAGCTCTGCTGGGACGCGATCCACACACCCTGGCCCGAACTCACAATGCATTGAACACTCCGGTTGGCGTCCTGGTGAACTGGGAACGTCTTCTGAAAACGCAGCAAACAAATGGTGAATAAACATGAATTACTGCTGTTCTGGTATGCCATAGGTTTTCTGAGCAGGAAAACAAAAAGTTCATGTCTGTGAATATTACTGCTGTTCTGACATGTGCAGGTCTTCTGAATCTAGAAACAAAAGTCTTTAAATGTTAATGCTATTTTTAACATTTTACAAGCCCTCTAAATTACAAAACACCATTTACATTGTATATGTCTTCTTAAAGAAGAGAACATAACAAGAATTATACGAACATTACTATCATTCTACATGAACACGAGACTTTATGAATGTTTCTTTTACATATTTGACTGTATAGTTGTACTTTTACATCACACAACAATTGCCCTTACAATGTATACGGGTATTATTTTATTTTACATTAAAAAGATCTCTCTTATGCTTTATTATTTATNGACACATGTTCTGACAAAGTTTCATGAAGATTGGACTAAAAATGTGACTGCTAGAGTGTTAACAAGGTTTTACTATAGCTATATAAGGAAAACTGCCACGCCCCCAGGCGGCCATGTTTTTCAACCAACCGGAACCATTTTCGAACTCGTCCAAGATATTATTGGGACACATGTTCTGAGTAAGTTTCATGAAGATTGGACAATAAATGTGACCTCTAGATTGTTAACAAGGTAAATGTTGACGCCGCACGACGGACGACGCACGACAGACGACGCACAATGGACAAAAGGCGATCACAATAGCTCACCATGAGCACGTTGTGCTCAGGTGAGCTAAAAAGAGACAGACCAACAAATTTGTACCAAGGGTGGAATTTCCTTCAAAGAAAATATTTTTTTAATCAAAAGTATTACAAGACAACAAACTAGTGAGAGGATTCATGACTACAAGAGAACTGACATGTGTTTACTTCCGTACCTCTATAGACAGTGTCAGAGGGTTGATAACACAGATGGTGTTCTGTCGTCCACACCACAACTTTCCCGCCACTGCCAGCATCTTGGCGATGGGCGCGGTCACACTTCCTATTGCACGAGTGTACGGGTTCTCAGTGTCCCACATACCCTCTGGAATAACAAGCAAGAGTAATGCATGTCTTACAACTAACATGTCTTGAAACAGTTAACCATTGTGAAAAAAATATTTTAAATTTGATCAATATATTATAATAGCAAAGTTATTATAAAAGGCAGTATTTTTCAAGCTTTAAGGAAGGGAGACGACAGTTACATGCAACATGCTGTCTTTTGATGGTTGACATTTGTGCCATGTTATTTCAAAATCTGTCACTAAATGGCATAGTTATGGATGGGATATGAATTTTTGGACATACATACGGACACTCTGTCAGACGGACAAAGCAACTGCTATATGCCGACTTCTTGAAAGTTATTATAAGCAGCAGCACACTTATTATTAGTTATAGTTCACATATATTTAATCTTCAAATCTTTGAAATCAAAAAACTTTAACCCTTTGCATGCTGGGAAATTTGTCATCTGCTAAAATGTCGTCTGCTGAATTTCTAAAATTAGCATTTTCTTCGTTTTTTCCAAAGAATACTATCAGAATAGCAAACAGTTTGGATCCTGATGAGACGCCACGTTCTGTGGCGTCTCATCTGGATCCAAACTGTTTGCAAAGGCCTTCAAAAGCCGGTTCCAGCGCTCAAAGGGTTAAAGGACAGCTTGTGTTAGCAATAAAGGAAAGATGCAGGTAGACAATTTACCGATGTTCATTTTACCTGAGTCCCTCCTGTACACAATGAGATCACCGTTGGACAAGGAGACAAACACCTTGTTGTCCAAATACCTGCAACAGACAGGACACGCTGTAACTAGAGCAGAGATCAATTGCAAACACTGACATTTACATGTACTATTATAGCCTGCAATCATTAACCTGATACTCATGGACTAAATAAGCATTATTAAAGGGCTTAAATTGTTTCCTACGTGCGTATTTGGTTTTGTTAATGTGCATTTTTCAAGAGTTCAATGATGCCATTTCAGTACCGGTATATTTAATGTGTTACAATTTGATGTCATTTCTAAGAAAGTATTTTTCATATTCATATAAAGTTAGATGTTCATGTTACTTTTAAATCATTCTGACTGCAAAAGATTGAAAACCTTTTTTCAGTAAAAGGCAGCAAAATAACTTGACAATGTTTCAAAAATGCCTATATGATAGTCTTTTTGACAAAATATTCAGTCTATTAAATTGTTTTTACCAACTCATGTTAAATTGACATTCACACATGATAAAGAAGTAATGGAAAAGTTTGTTCTTTTTTTGTAGCCATCCATAATTTCTAAATTAAATTAACGTAATATCCACACACAAAAAGGCAGAAAAAGAAGAAATTGGACCAATTTATGTAATATTTACCATAAAATATGATATGACACATAAAGTTTCTCTTCTTTGGTATCCTTAAGTTTTATTATCACATGCATGTCAAAAAGTATAGAAGTATGATTATGTTATCCTTTATTTGACACTAAATCCCCCAAAAAAACATTCAATTACATTTTCTGTTTTCGTTTCAGAAATGTACATTTGTCTTTTCAGATAGAATTGCTACAAAAGGAAACATAGAACATAGCTGCTACTGACTTACAATATAGAATATACAGGGTAGCCAAGCTGGATTTTCAACTTGTTCTTTGTCGTCTTGATATTATCTGTACACTGGAATATGTGGATACTGAAAGGAGAACAAAACAAAACATCAGCAAGGAATGTGTCAATTGTATTCTTATGCGAATATGCATGGCTTTATGTAAGCAGAAAAGCACTTTGGTAACATATTGTGCAGAAGTCAATAAACAGTGAAAAACAGCAATGGCCTACAAACAGAGCTGAGATTTTAAAACATCCACAAGGGAATTTGCATGTGTTCACTTTTTTTAATGTGTTATTGGTGAACAGGGCTAGTCAATAGACAATAGTATTTAAGGTAATTTAGAACGTCGTCCATGAAGGAAATACACATTTTGAGCCATTTTTGCAAAGTGTATAATGACTGNTGAGGGGGGGGGGGAGGCATAAACAGACTACAAGCTCCCGTAATTTTGACAGGGTTCGACTTTTTCAATCACACTTACTTAATTGAATGAAGACTTTCTGATTTGATGAATTTGTGAAGTATATTTACAGTTAAGTTTTTAGTTAGGAAAGGATGTCACTTTTGCAAAATAGCTCTTTTTCATTGATCTAACAACATTTCAGTATTTAATCATACAATTCCATGTGAGCTGTGATAATTTCATGCTATTACATGGTTTATGTCATTTCTTTTTTTGAACCCCGAACCTCCCCAAGAAAAAATCCTGTATCTGTGTCTGTGACCTACCAGCCATCCTCTGTGCCGAGCCACATGGTGGACTTGAGCCTGTCCTGGGCCCAGGACCCCGTTGTTAATATAGAGTCCAGACTGGTGGCCTTGTCACCCTGTGATGCAATAGACGGACGCTTGCCCTCGTACTCTGAAAGGGACAGAGAGACATTGCTGGACTGGAGTTGAGAGAGATGAAGGCCATACTCACCAAAACATGTATACAATGTATTGCTTGTTATTGTACATTTTTCATTCTTCAAAATTATGTATGTTTTGTACCTACTTACAATGCATGCTGTAATTGTATATACATGTTATTGATGATGAGCTGAATATGCTTATGTTGAAATAAAATATTCTGTTCTGTTCTGCCATTAACGAAGGAAACCAACAACTTCTTTTTTGGAATTTACTGCTCTTAAACAATGCAATAATTGACATCAGTTGTTGTGTTTTGTTTTTGTTTTTATATTTTTGTAGACAAATAATAACCAAAAGATAATTTAGAAAAAGGAAACTTATAACAAGAAAAAAAGACAAATAGCAAATATTTATCTGTTGAAGTAAAACACATGTATCAATATTTAAAACCAAAGTAAGAACTGGGTGGTTCAAACATTTTACTTAAAATGAAGCAAATGTATTCCAGTCAAACCTTCAACAAAAAGTTTGCGCGTGGAGATGAAGTCGTCGTCTGTCTCATCGCTGGAACTCGAGTCTGACTGGTACCCTTCCTCACTGCACTGGTCCCCTGCATCGCCCTCATCCGGTACCCGGCACCCTTCCTCCTCAGTAATGGAACAATCCACCTCCTCCACGCTTATCCGGGGACCAGAATCACCCACTGGAGACGACGGGTGACCATGCTTGCTGTACCGCTTTATACTGCTTTTTCTGTGGACAATCATGTATGACAAAGTGGATTTCAATCATATGCATGTCAAGCTATTTTGTATTTCAGGATGGATTTCACATAGCAAAATCAAGCTATATAAAGTGTAAGTATGGATTTCACATAGCAAAATCAAGCTATATAAAGTGTAAGTATGGATATCACATAGCCCTAATCAAGCTATATTAAGAGTAAGGATAGATTTCACATAGCCCTAATCAAGCTATTTTGTATATCAAAAGGGATTTCCCATATCCAAAATCAATATTTTTTGCATGTCAAGATCGATTTCTCATAGCTAAAATAAAGCTATCGTTTATGTCAGGGTGGATTTCACATGGCCAAAATAAAGATATTTTGAATGTTTGGGTAGATTTTTTACATAGCCAAAATAGAGATTTTGTGTATCAGGGTGGATTTTACATAGCCGAAATCAAGCTATTTTGTGTTTCATGGTGGATTTCACATAGCCAAAACCAATTATGCGTAAGGGTGGATTTCAGATAGCGAATATAGAGCTTTTTCATATTAAATCACTTAAAGCATGTTTTTTGTTTCAGGGTAGGGCTCATTAAATTAAAGTTTCTTCAGTAGTAAAGGGCTAATGTATTTCAAGGTAAATAACCCTGAACTACATAAACAACACCACATGGAACACTGAACGGTGTCGGATGAACGGTTTTTACTGCTTTTTAGGTTACACGTGCAATTGGAATCAAAAGAACCTCTGACATCAATGCATGAAATGATACTTAAAACAGAGTAATAAACAATACAAAATCAGCAAAAAGATCATAATAAACAATACAAAATCAGCAAAAAGATCATAATAAACAATACAAAATCAGCAAAAAGATCATAATAAACAATACAAAATCAGCAAAAAGATCATAATAAACAATACAAAATCAGCAAAAAGATCATAATAAACAATACAAAATCAGCAAAAAGATCATAATAAACAATACAAAATCAGCAAAAAGATCATAATAAACAATACAAAATCAGCAAAAAGATCATAATAAACAATACAAAATCAGCAAAAAGATCATAATAAACAATACAAAATCAGCAAAAAGATCATAATAAACAATACAAAATCAGCAAAAAGATCATAATAAACAATACAAAATCAGCAAAAAGATCATAATAAACAATACAAAATCAGCAAAAAGATCATAATAAACAATACAAAATCAGCAAAAAGATCATAATAAACAATACAAAATCAGCAAAAAGATCATAATAAACAATACAAAATCAGCAAAAAGATCATAATAAACAATACAAAATCAGCAAAAAGATCATAATAAACAATACAAAATCAGCAAAAAGATCATAATAAACAATACAAAATCAGCAAAAAGATCATAATAAACAATACAAAATCAGCAAAAAGATCATAATAAACAATACAAAATCAGCAAAAAGATCATAATAAACAATACAAAATCAGCAAAAAGATCATAATAAACAATACAAAATCAGCAAAAAGATCATAATAAACAATACAAAATCAGCAAAAAGATCATAATAAACAATACAAAATCAGCAAAAAGATCATAATAAACAATACAAAATCAGCAAAAAGATCATAATAAACAATACAAAATCAGCAAAAAGATCATAATAAACAATACAAAATCAGCAAAAAGATCATAATAAACAATACAAAATCAGCAAAAAGATCATAATAAACAATACAAAATCAGCAAAAAGATCATAATAAACAATACAAAATCAGCAAAAAGATCATAATAAACAATACAAAATCAGCAAAAAGATCATAATAAACAATACAAAATCAGCAAAAAGATCATAATAAACAATACAAAATCAGCAAAAAGATCATAATAAACAATACAAAATCAGCAAAAAGATCATAATAAACAATACAAAATCAGCAAAAAGATCATAATAAACAATACAAAATCAGCAAAAAGATCATAATAAACAATACAAAATCAGCAAAAAGATCATAATAAACAATACAAAATCAGCAAAAAGATCATAATAAACAATACAAAATCAGCAAAAAGATCATAATAAACAATACAAAATCAGCAAAAAGATCATAATAAACAATACAAAATCAGCAAAAAGATCATAATAAACAATACAAAATCAGCAAAAAGATCATAATAAACAATACAAAATCAGCAAAAAGATCATAATAAACAATACAAAATCAGCAAAAAGATCATAATAAACAATACAAAATCAGCAAAAAGATCATAATAAACAATACAAAATCAGCAAAAAGATCATAATAAACAATACAAAATCAGCAAAAAGATCATAATAAACAATACAAAATCAGCAAAAAGATCATAATAAACAATACAAAATCAGCAAAAAGATCATAATAAACAATACAAAATCAGCAAAAAGATCATAATAAACAATACAAAATCAGCAAAAAGATCATAATAAACAATACAAAATCAGCAAAAAGATCATAATAAACAATACAAAATCAGCAAAAAGATCATAATAAACAACACAAAATCAGCAAAAAGATCATGATAAATAACAAGAAATCAACAAAAAGATTATCTCACCTCCTCACACTGGGAAAAGCGGGCACGGCTGCTATACACAGTATCCTAGCATTACATCCGGGAACGGGCGTATTGAGGGTCACGATGGGCTCAGGCTGGAGACTCAGCAGGCACATGTGGCCTACGTACCCGTCACTATTGCACACCCACACGTCACGGTACCCGCTCGAGTTCACGCCGTCTATGGGCGCCGCGCACGAGAACTGCATCCCGGCACGTGTCTTGGTGATCTGCAGTGGCTGTAGGAACTCGGCTGCCCTCTTGTCCGACAGTAGGGCTGTGCAGAAATATATCAATTGTATTTGCTGACTAAACAGAAGGTTAAGGTTTGTGTGTATATGTGGATTGTTTGCCAATTTTAGTGATACCATGGTGGTTAGTTTACTTACTCACATTTTTCCTGTCTTAGCTGGCTTACCAGTACTAAGTGCACATGCTTATACCAGTGACAATTGCCCTACTTGAAGCAGAGGTTGGTGGGGGAATGGCTGAAGAAATAATCACATGAACAATCCCCAAACAAGTTATGTGGCAGGTTGGGAATTGAACAGGCAATCCTCTCTATTTATAGTCTACCAACTGAGCTAGCCGGACAGACTACAGGGAAAAAAATTAAAAGGTGGTTCATATGTTTGTTTTATAAATACTTATTACTAACTCATCACAATAAATATTTTTTGTTGTTGAAAAATTGTTATTGAAATTGGTTCATTTATAGCTTTTTTAGCATTTCTGTTTAATGGTCTACCAGGCTTCCCCTGAGCACAGCTTGGATGCAAGCCTACATTATGTGTTACATTGTTTAACTAAACAAAGATATGCTCTATACAAAGAGTTGATTTCTTAACCCTTTGCATGCTGGGTAATTTGTCGTCTGCTAAAATGTTGTCTGCTGAATTTCTAAAATTAGCATTTTCTTCGATTTTTTTCAAAGAATACTATCAGAATAGCAAACAGTTTGGATCCTGATGAGACGCCACGTTCTGTGGCGTCTCATCTGGATCCAAACTGTTTGCAAAAACCTTCAAAATCCGGTTCCAGCACTCAAAGGGTTAAATCTGGATTTGAACTTGCACCCGCGATTCTCCAAAGGTGCTAGGCACTTCTGCTCCAGACTTTAGTTTAAGGGGTTTAATTCTAATATTAGTCCTGTGACCAAGACTATCAAATGTAAATACATGTTTCTTGCGTAAAATACTCTGTCAGGTCATGTTTTTCATTTCTGCCAAACCATTTTATAACACATCCATAATGAAAAAGGTTATGCTAAATATTGAAGATGTTAACTTCGAATAGTTGACCTCTGTTTTTGATTCATGATCTTGATCATTTACAAAGTAGCCTTGTTCTTGTGCATGGCACTGACTTATCATGTATAGTCCCATTATTTGACCTATTTCAAACATGCATCAACAAAAGAAAATATTTAAATGGTAAACAAGAAAGCTTTAAACCTTACATAGCTTTTGTTTTGCGTCAAGGAATGTGGTTTCCCAGCTGGTACGTTTTTCTCCCGACATGAAGTTCACTTCCAGATTCGTAACACCCTCCCTGTAAACGCACATAGACTGGTTAAAGGACAACATTCATAGTAAATCATCGAAACCATGATAGATCAGGCTTTAAGCAAAATCAGAAATGTAGGCAAGGGAAACAGAAGTACAAACCTTTTTATTAAGTAAAAAGGAACCATTTGTTTAAATACTGGTACTGTAAACTGCTATTATAACATAAGAAATGTTATGCAGATAAAAATAAATTTATGATAATTTTCATATTTTAAAATTGGCCAAGATGCCAATGGAGATAATGCTTCTGGCTATCACCAGTCTTAATACATAATACTTATTATAAGAAGTAACACACTGCTTCAAAGTGTGTACAGTCATATAGAGAACATTCAGCAAATTAAAATTCAATAGATTTTTTTCATGGTGAAGTAGTTCTCGTGACATACAATAATGAATATGAACAGACTGACTGTCAGACTGACATAACAACTACCAAACCCAACAGAGAAATGCCAATGTACCATAAGTCTGAGAGGTTATAATTAGAACATATGAGCTGGGAAAACCAGGTTACTGCATTTGCATAAAGTGCCGTCCCAGATTAGGGACAACACTTTCTGCCTCAAAAGGATTTTTGTTTAAAAAATACTTCCTTTAAAAAAAAAACCCATTAATGCGAAAAGTGTTGTCCCTGATTGGCGTGTGCATCACACACAACGCATAAGCATAAAGCCCAATTTTCCCAAACCGAGGCTCATATGTATACATACTGGGTGGTGACGAGCAGCTCCATCTTGGTGGAGTCCAGGAGGGAGCTCCGTAGGTTGTGCTCCAGTAGCTGCTTCGTTAGCGACTGGTTCAGTTCCTTTATAACATCATTCATACTCTGAAATAACACACAGTATATCATGATCATGGAATATCACAGTAACGTACATTAATAATTACAGAATTCTGACCTTAATGCACGATTTCCATGATTATAAAAAATCTTCCAAAAAAAGGAAAAGTTGCAGCACTGATCGTGTATGTGTTTTTAATCAAACAATATATATATTCCATGTCGAGACTTGTTACTGATGCGAGTTTAATTGGTCTACATACTGGAATACATTAAATATATTATAAAGCCGAACTTGGTAATCTTAAATTCGCTGGGAGTACACTAATGACTTTGAGCTATCCGTAGTATAACTTATCAGAATATAGATGCATTTTGGCATTGACTTATCCTTTGACTTTGTGATATAAAATTGTGATCTAGTACACTTAAAATCAGCTCAAACAACACAATTCAATTGAATATAACTTGTTTTTAACCCTTTGCATGCTGGGAAATTTGTCGTCTGCTAAAATGTCGTCTGCTGAATTTCTAAAATTAGCATTTTTGTTCAAAACAAAATCAAAGAATACTATCAAAATAGCAAACAGTTTGGATCCTGATGAGACGCCACGTTCTGTGGCGTCTCATCTGGATCCAAACTGTTTGCAAAGGCCTTCAAAATCCGGTTCCAGTGCTCAAAGGCTTAAGAACACAAAACATATGTGAATGAATTGTAACGATATGGCCGACTCATCTCTCAGCTTTCTATGTCTTTCAACAAGCATTCCAACTTCAAGTAAAACAGATGACAACATGTATGAAATATGGGTTACATGTAGAACAGGACACCACGTCAACATAAGCAATAATGCAAGTTAGAACGTCAAGATATCAGCATTTTTTATAAATAAAATAAGATGGCATTAAGTCGTTAACATCTGTCTACTTTGACACATCAAAACTAATGCGAGTTGTAGATAACGAAGTTCAACTTTATATATGCATTTTTTCAAAGATCAGAGGCCAGATTTAGGCCCAAGACGATTGCCATGGCTTTTTGGTAAATCAAAACCTAACTGTTTTAATAAAATGTCATGCTTTGGAATAAAACAACTTTGGGATCACCTCTTTATTTCATACTTTGTTATACATGGTAAACACGAGGGCCATGATGGACATTAAGTGCTAACCTGAGTTCAAAGTTCAACAAAATGTAAAAGATTTGACCTGGTGACCTAGTTTTTTTTACTTCATGTGACCCAGTTTTTAACTTGGCCTTGATGTGGTCAGGATGAACGTTCACACATGTTGTATATGAACCGCTCTCTGGGAAAACCAGGCTTAATTCATGCAAGTAAAGTATCATCCCGGATTAGCCTGTGCAATCTGCACAGGCTAATCCGGGACAAAATATTGCGCACATGCATTAAGAACGGTTTTCCCAGAGACCAGTTCATATCCCTTTGAGCGCTGGAACCGAATTTTGAAGGCCTTTGCAAACAGTTTGGATCCAGATGAGACGCCACAGAATGTGGCGTCTCATCAGGATCCAAACTGTTTGCTATTCTGATAGTATTCTTTGAAAAAAAATCAAAGAAAATGCTAATTTTAGAAGTTCAGCAGACGACATTTTAGCAGACGACAAAATATCCCAGCATGCAAAGGGATATACTTGGGGCCTTAGTGTGAACGCTTATCTTGACCACATCTTTATAAGGATCATTGACCGATATATGTTCAATTCATCTTCACATGAAAATAACTTTGAATTGATAAGTCAATGTGACACTAAGAGCACACAAGAGGTCTGCATACTGAGTGAGAGCAGTTGAGCTTGCTGGTGAGGTCCTGGATCATAGACAGAAGGTCAAGGTCTTCCTCCACCTGCTCCTTGTCCAGAGTGCTCTCCCTTTTCATGCTCTCCTGACCTGAGCAGAGGTAAAAAACACACTTGAGAAGTCGAGCTCTGAGACAATGGGGTAAAATGCATATGTGCAAAGTGTTGTCCCATATTAGCCTGTCCACACAGGCTAATCAGGGACGACACTTTCCATCTTAAATGGATTTTCATCAAGAAGTGTTCCTTAAACGAGATATACAATAAAAAGCGGAAAGTGTCTCCCTGATTAGCCTGTGCGGACTGCACATGTTAATCTGGGACGACAATTTACCCACATGCATTAAACCCCATTTTCATGGAGCGCGTCTCAATTCAGTTATACGTCTCAGAATTATCTCAATCACCATCATAAATGTGTTTTGATTGCTTTATATGATAACACTGCAATAAGATTTTTAATCTGATATTTCAGCTTACTTAAAATATATGCTTTTTAAGTACATGTCATTGATTGAAATCAGGATCTTTTGAGACAATTATTGTTAAAAAATACTTATTTTATTAACTTTAAGAGTACACTGTTTACTGTTCATTATGTCAATGCTACAAATAACAAAGCTTTAACACAAGGTCAACACAATAATTTGATAAAAATCGTGTCAGAAAATCCAGTTGCTTTTGTCTCATGCAAGAGCATGTTAAAAACTGTATCAGCAACACAAAATACGCCATACGTCTTCATTTCAGAATTAATGAGCCAAACAACCCAGTTGCATTTGGGTTATGCATGTGAATGTTAAATTGTATCAGCACTGTAACATACGTCTTTATTTCTGAATGAATGAGACATTAAAAACAGATTACAGAACAAAATCAACTAAAAAGTACAGGAAACTTAAAGACACCAATTATCTTGAGAGCAATAAAGACTATTTCAGCAAACAGCTTTCCAAATTTTCACAGGTAACATATGCAACCTTAATTGCTTTCTTCAAAATCCAACTTCCGCCAGGTCAACACTACCTTATCTGCCAGCCTAGAACTAGAGCAGAACAACACTTCTAGCACCACTTTCTGACACAAGTGGATGTGCACTGAGACATTCATTGAGCCCATCCCAAGTCCCAGGTATAAGACCATGAAACAGACTATAGTTCTTACCACAAAAATCCACAGATTTCTATTTATAGATCCAGATTCTATTTAATGTCTGTAAGTGTTGTCTCTTACTTACTTTTCACAATCTCTATGTCATCGAGCCCAACTTTCAGCCAAACTTTGTGCTTGACATTCTCAAGAAAATCCTGGCCCGTCGGAGATTTGCTAAAAATAAACAAATAAGTAAACAATCATGATGCCATGCGGTACCAGAAGTACATGTATGAAGTACATATTAACTATTTGCATGCTGGGAAATTTGTCGTCTGCTAAAATGTTGTCTGCTGAATTTCTAAAATAAGCATTTTCTTCATTTTTTTTCAAAGAATACTATCAGAATAGCAAACAGTTTGGATCCTGATGAGACGCCACGTTCTGTGGCGTCTCATCTGGATCCAAACTGTTTGCAAAGGCCTTCAAAATCCGGTTCCAGCGCTCAAAGGGTTAAAGATCAACACAGTGTTTGCAGCTAAGCACGATTCTGGTTTTGTATGATAACAAAATTATTTTGCATTTGATATACATTCATTAAAACGTTTGGTATAAAAGGTTGTACTTATCTCTGTATTTGCAAAAGCTGCTCATAACGTGTAGCACTTAGTACTTAAATACTTGTTTTGAAACACAATTTCCAAAAATGCCATATTTTGGAAGGCCAAAAAAGAACATTTCTGAAAATTCTGCAGGACATTTGAATTTTGACCGGGACACGTTATTGTTGGACACTAATTTCGGTTTGCTAGACCGTGGCCATCAAATTTGTTAAAGAACAACTTAAATTAGAAAAGTAGATGGTCCGTCACCCTTATTACTTTCAATGATAATCCGGGCATTTCAGAAACAATTTTACTATTGTTGAATTGGTACCATTGCAAGGACCATTTAGCTGGCAGACCTGACGGCAGAGGGACAACCCCAAAGACCTTGCAAAACCGGGATAATCCCAGAGAGACTGGCATAAGTGTCGCGTTCTGAAAAAACTGGGCATAATGCATGTGCGTTAAGTGTCATCCCAGATTAGCATGTGCAGTCCGCACAGGCTAATCAGGGACGACACTTTCCGCTTTCATGACATTTTTCGTTTAAATGAAGTCTCTTCTTAGCCAAAATCCAATTAAGGCGGAAAGTGTTGTCCCAGATTAGCCTGTGCAGACTGCACAGGCTAATCTGGGAGGACACTTTACGCACATGCATTATGCCCAGTTTTCTCAGAACCCGACTCATATGACAATATCCCTTGGCTGGATGTCAAATGGTTCCGGCAAGACTATACTTTTGTTGTTGTTGGGCTTTTTTTGTTGTTGTGTTGTAGTTTTAAACTTTTCATTTTATTGTATGTGTCCTTAATATACAGACATGAGGACAATATAAAAACTTTACGAAGTATTCCAAGAAAAGTTGGTTTTAGAATATTTTTCAAAAATGACCTTTATTGTAATATGATCAGAATTCTACTCCAGATATGAAAGATTTTAAGAGCTGACTGATCAGTTCTCAAACTAGCTTTTTAAAGTTTATGACAGATAATGGAGTAAAAATGCACTCTGCAACAAACCTTTTCTTCTATGAAAATAAACATGCTCTAATTAACAATCAAAAAATCCTTCCGAAGTTCAAACAATATGAGTTTGGCAACACAATTGGTCTGGTTAAACTTTTATCAAAGACTTCTACTTTTTACACAGTAATAAACCTGTACCTAATTGGCAGGAAACGTGAAAAGATGCAATTTAATGCACTAAGCAGTTATTACCACAACAAAACATATGGTTAACGCTGAATGTTATGAATTTAACAGAATCTAATGGACTAAATAATATAGCAGACAAAGCATTTCCAGATGTGTATCTGCAACTTCTCTGACTAACTGATCAAATGACCTAGACACAACATGATTTAGGGCATTACAAAAACAGTATTTATCTTCTTGAAAGCCAAATACATTTAAGTGTCGTCCCAGATTAGCCTATGCAGTCCACACAGGCAAATCAGGGATGGAACTTTCCGCCTAAACTAAATTTTGGCTAAGAAGAGACTTTCTTTAAACTAGAAATACAAGAAAAGCTGAAAATGTCATCCCTGATTAGCCTGTGCAGACTGCACAGGCTAATCTCGGACAAACTTTAAGCACATACATTAAACCCCCTTTTCACATAGTGAGGCTCAAATTTAAAGTACTTTACATTTGGAAAGAAATTGAATTTAACAGATATTTCACGAAGAGCTACATATAATGTCCTTCACAGAATTTCACACTAAGCAGTGGCCATGCTACCTACCCATATGATTTCACACTTTGTGTACTACCTGTTACTTACACAATAATGGAGATTTTCCTGGTGACAGGTCCGCTCTTCCGTTTCACACTGCTTATAATGATCAGATCTGAAAACATCCAAATGCAGCACTGGTCCTTCTTATTCTGAAAATGAAAATAACTAACAATGACATACAATATATAATAAAATAATACAATCTAATAATACTATATATATATATAATCATACATGCCATACGTCCCGGATCGTCCGGGACAGTCCCGGAAATGCATACCCTGTCCCGCAGTCCCGGAAATCTGTCAAATGTCCCGGATTTTATTAAAACCTGTATGTTCCTTATCTTAGCATGCAAATCTGTGCTTGCCACTAATATTGCGTCGTCTCCAAAGCAATGCCTGTCCGATTAGGCAATTACGCTACGTGTCAAAATCGATCAATTAACGGGGGGTCCTATTATCTTGTCGATTGTCTCGCAATCACAGTCAAACAAAAGGGGTTAATAATTCGTTGTGAATTGGCGTGCTCAAATTTGATGGCTGTGTAGTTTTAACGGATTACGCGATGCACATTCATGAATAAATCCAGTTTCACCCGGATTTTCGCGGTGTCTGATTCATTCACACTCATAATGCGACAAACAACACGCCTTTACGCTCAGCGCATACAATGTAAGTTGTAACAGTTTGACGTCATAGCTTACACCGCGCGTGCCACCCATGACAACTTCTGCATTCATCACCCGTGTTACACGCAGTCCACGTTTTAAGTGTACAGTGACTGAAAATTAAATCAGCACTGAACCATCTCATTTTTATATACATGCGCTCTTTTCTTACACGAAAAACACGTGGCTTATATCTAGAAACGGAAGTAGTAATGTTTAATTTGACGTTAATATATCTTGTGTATTTCGGATAGGCTTTCGGACTAAGCAATTTACAATGTTAATTATAATTTATTCTTCTTGTTTAAATAATGTTTTTTTTTGTGCATTGATCTTATGGATGTTAAATTTGTTTATTCCAGGCAAGTTACATAAGTAATTTAACTAATTGGATATCGCGAAAAAATGCGTACCAAAAATACATATATGACTTCATATATCGCTATATGTATACATGTCCCGGAAAATCGGCAAAAGTCCCGGAAAATTGAGCACAATGTCCCGGAATCGGTCCGAAAATTTATGGCATGTATGATATTATACAATATACAATAATATAATAATACAATAAAATGAAATTCCCTGGCAATCAAATACACTAAGGTGGTCAAGATCAGAAGAAAATTATTGTACAAAGAATGGCAAGAAGTGTGATCTACTACATACAGACTGATATTTGAAGACTTAGATACTCCCACCAGTTTTATGTGGGTGTTTTAGCAGGAGGGGATGTAATAAAGTGAGAATATTAGTAGCGTCATGCAACAATGGGTCTTATGCCATATGCGGCAAGCGCAGCTCTGTGCATTTGCGCAATCTGGTCTGGAGCTACACTGTCCGCTATTAACCCTTTGCATGCTGGGAAATTTGTCGTCTGCTAAAATGTTGTCTGCTAAATTTCTAAAATTAGCATTTTCTTCGGGTTTTTTTCAAAAAAATACTATCAGAATAGCAAACAGTTTGGATCCTGATGAGACGCCACGTTCTGTGGCGTCTCATCTGGATCCAAACTGTTTGCAAAAACCTTCAAAATCTGGTTCCAGCACTCAAAGGGTTAAGTCAGGTAATGTTATCGGACAGAGTAGCTACTGACCAGACTACATGGATGGGCTAGCTGATCTGGAGCTACTCTGGCTTCATATGGCATTAGACCCATTATTGCATGACACAGGTCACATAGAAGTTAAGAAGTACACATACCCTGATATTGACCATGTCATGTCTGAGGTAGGCTCTATCTGGGACAGCCAGCTGAAAAACGCAAACAAACACATGTCAAATGGATGAGTTACAAAAGAATTAAAGGTGTTCCATATCCTGCTAAAAATTACAATTCTTATTATTTGTCCTGGAATTTCCAGGAAAGGTGATTGTATAATTTATTATACGAATATAATAATGATTCCATGCAAACAGTAACAACACAAAAACAACCGAAAAGACAAATTAATACATGGCTTAATAGACTGTTAATCAAATATTGTTTATATTCAGTGAATTATAATACCCTGTAGGGGTAATACTATGAAATAATACCAACAGCAGTTAGAATTACAAAGCTATTCAGTGAAATGATGAACATTAATAAAGCTTCTGATATTTTCTTAATTCACTTGGTTTAAAACATTAGATCCAGACCAATCATTAGCTTACAGCAAAATTCCATACATATATTTGTTCAAAAAATGTGTTGAAATCTTTTTAAAATTACATTTTACTGATCAACTTGCGAAAATAATTCATTGACACCAGTAAAATTGTAGCTTTTGATCAACTAAAGTTTCCGCATTAAATAGCTAGTTTTTCCTTAGCATGAAAAACATTGATATTCTATTCATACCAAAACTTTCAAAAATAAAAACATAATAAAAAAAAGAAGCCATTTTTCAGTTAAATAAATGTCATTTATGTTCATTAGAACTTATGCCAATTAAAAATGCATTTAATCACATCTTATTAACTGTGGGATTGAGAATGTCAGTAGTTGTGGGCCCTTTCTGTTCTTACGTCTGTGATCAGCATCATCTCGAGCTTCTTCAGGGTCTCCTGGTGCCCGTCCTCGGGGCTCGTCTCTGACAGGGAACCGATCTTGCGTGCAAACTCGTGCATCACCTTCTCAGCTTCCTGCAGTAGGGCGTAGTCCGGGTGCTCCGTCGGAGTGTTGACCAGCAACCTCTGTGGGGCATTGAAATAGATAATACCTAAGGTTAGTTTTGATGATTTTATTAACCCTTTAACACTCAGATACACATTTTGAACCATTTGAAGTCCCTTAGAATATTTAATTTAATTTTAGACCTTTCTTAATAGATCCAAGTTTTACAGGCTTCATTTTCAACCCTTAGATACTGATGAGCGTAAAACAGCATAAAACCAGAACAGACTGCGAGTAACTCACAGGCTGTTCTGGTTTTATGCTGGTTGCATATGGCCTTTTTCAATTTGCTTCTGAGCGGGAAAGGGTTAAGCATCGTTTAAAATCATTTTAAACTAAACCTGAATTAAATATTCAAAGGTAGGGAAAACAAACAGATTTTACTTATTTATTGAAGAACAGAAATCTCAATGAACTCTATTTATATCTTTTTTCATTACAATCATTTTAAACAAAAAATAGTTTAACTTGCATAAGACAAAAAAATTAATAAAACAAAGGGCAAAGACTCCATAAATACCTTATACTCCCCACCTTATCTCAAAGTCTTCTATTAATATATGAAAAGGGACTTAAGCTCTGAACAAGAAAAATGTTGAAAAAGCATAAACTCTGTAAATCATGATGAGAGTATTATGACTCTTGTACTCTGCACTTCCCCTTAATGCCTGCTTCATTCTATGAAGTGTCATTTGAATCCTGTCAACACTTCCAGAGTTATGCACCAGATAAGAAGTGGGACAGAATGACGGACTGAATGAAGGGAGGACAGACAGACGATGCAATTACTATATGCCTCCCTTCGGGCGCATAAAATGTATATCCCCAAACTTATTGTGAAATGCTACTCAACATGATTCCTTGGCAGTTAAATAATTTACCACACATACTCCTTTGAAGTGACTTCCTGCAAAGATGAACACCTGATCCGCCAATTTTTCTGCAATATTTACGGGTTTGCACACTCTGACTGCATAGAATTTACAGAAGTACGGCGCTGTATCCACGTGATTCAATTACTTTAGAAATAATAGAAATATAGGAGTTCCCTCCAAAATGTTATACATTTTGTGGAGACAGACCGACCTACGGACAAACCGTCCAAGATTGACAATAATACCTGCCTTTCAAACTTGGTTTGCAGGGGTATAATGAGGAGATCATGTTTGGGCATTACCTGAATCAAGAGCTCATATCTGGGTATTCGTTGTATGGGCCGCACTATGAGGTCCTTCAAGGACAGCTTGCTACCACTTTCCTTCTGGCATTGCTGAAATCAACAAGCCGCTCTCTGTGAAAAGGGGTTATATGCATGTGCTTAAAGTGTTGTCCTATATTAGCCTGTGCAGTCCGCACAGGCTAATCAGGGACGACACTTCCGCTTAAATGATAATGTTTGATTAAAGAAAGTCTCTTCTTAGAAAATGCCATTTTTATTAGCACAGGCTGATCGGGTACGACACTTTACGCACATGCATTAAATCCCTTTTTCACTCAAATATATTTCACATTATTTATAAGGGAATGTGTTCAATGTTAAAAATCTCAAAAGCATATGTACAAGTACAACTGTAAAATACAGCATGAAAGTTGAGAGTATTGTAGGTAAAACATATAAGAAATCATAAAATAAAACAAATAAGATTCAACCAGTTTTTAAGAGGATTAAAAACACAGCATTTTGGTACTATCTATTCTAAGGTGGAAAACAGAAAACGGGCCGCAATTCTCACAAAACTCGTCTCAGCAAAAATTCTTTTTTGTTGCGATCCTTCATCTACACATTTAGGTCATTTAACTGTGAAAGCTTGAGCAAGATCCACTCAGTATTAACCCTTTGCATGCTGGGAAATTTGTCGTCTGCTAAAATGTTGTCTGCTAAATTTCTAAAATTAGCATTTTCTTCGATGTTTTTTCAAAGAATACTATCAGAATAGCAAACAGTTTGGATCCTGATGAGACGCCACGTTCTGTGGCATCTCATCTGGATCCAAACTGTTTGCAAAGGCCTTCAAAATCCGGTTCCAGCGCTCAAAGGGTTAAAAGTGGACTTGAAAACACAAAATCTTGGGACTATTTATTTTTCAGTGGAAAAACAGACAAATGGCCATAATTCTGCCACAAATTGATTGTCACAGCCAAAATACTTTTATTTACAATCATCAACAGATTAAGGTTATTCAACTGTGAAAGTTTGAGTAACATCCACCTAACTTCATAAAATAAGGAACAGTGCCTACAGATTTGAATGTTTAACTATTACACGTTCAGGAGAACCTTTCAGACAAGTTTGTCGCTTATGGACGGACACATAAACATTTATGATGATTCCCTTTCAGACAAAGTTGTGTCTACAGATAGACACATAAACATCCATATTGATTGTAGAATATCTTCCTTCATTTCGTAACAGAGGGTATAATCAGTATGTATGAAGAAAACACATGTGCAAGCATGCATTTTAAACAATCAATATTTATGGAGAAATAGACTTTAAACACTATTTGAAATGAAATTTCAGTGAGTAATTATCACGCGCTTTCTAAACTGTCAAACGTCTGTCTGCCAATCTCTTTCCAACACTCTCAGAAATTGCATATGCAACACCAATTAAACCACAGGCTTCAAACGAAAGCCTGGCAAAGCAATTGATTTCATTTAGAAATATAACAGAAACACACATAAATTTTGGCAAATTAGGAGGAAAATAAACTATTCCTGACAAAACATGCATTCCCAAACTGACTGTTTTTTAATGATTATATTTGAGTTGTGCTCTGGGAAAAAGGGGTTTGATGTATGTGCGTAAAGTGTGGTCCGGATAAGTGTGTGAAGTCCGCACAGGCTTATCAGGGACAACACTTTCCACTTAAATTTCCACTTTAAATTTTTAAATAAAGACTCTTCTTGACCAAAATCCAGTTTAAGCGGAAAGTGTCGTCCCTTATTTGCTTGTGCAGAGCACACAGGCTAATCTGGGACAACACTTTACGCCCATGCATTTAACCCAGTTTTCTCAGAGCGCGACTCATTTGTAAAAGCAAGAGAATTATGATAAAATTAGATAACAGCTGCTTAAGAGCTGCATCGCTGCATCTACTTGGCAAATTGATGCAATTATAACTTGTATAGACCAGCAATTAAACAGGAATGCATTAAAATTGTAGTCTTTAACAGTGAATAATTTCGTTTTCGTGAGAATTAATGTATCACAATTGTTAGCAATAGTAATACTACTACTGATTATTTGGCTCAAAATATGGGATATATCTACAAGAACTTTATGTTTAGAATATATAGCTTCCAAAACAGGTTAGTAATAAACTTCATGATCAAAGAACTGTGCCACGAGTACACGCTGACATTATTTCAAATTGTGTTTTTATAAAGAAGACCCCATAAGAAACTGGCTCATGAATATGATCACAAAATTTTCAAGCAACACCTTAACATGATTTCAAACGTTCACGTAGAATTAACAAATTCAATTTTGTTTGTCTTGCAGGCCATGTGATGCAGGAAGCTGACAAAAAAGGGTTATTTGGAATTCAAGAACTACAAACAATATACAACACCTACCCTAGCCAAAAAAATGGACAATAATTATTGAAACACTATTATTCGACAAAATTTAAGAGTTTATCGGGATTCAATTGTTACTGATAGAGAAACTGTAGGCAGGTACCGCAGTTTAAGGCCTATTGGGCTGAGCCATGTGAAAATGGGTCTTAAAGTGCATGTGGACAGGGTAGCTCCAGACCAGCCCGCGCAATTGCGCAGTCTGGTCAGTAGCTACGATGTCTGCTATAAAGTCACACAATGTTTCATGGTCTCATTAGCCCTTTGCATGCTGGGAAATTTGTTGTCTGCTAAAATGTTGTCTGCTGAATTTCTAAAATTAGCATTTTCTTCACTTTTTTTCAAAGACCACTATCAGAATAGCAAACAGTTTGGATCCTGATGAGACGCCACGTTCTGTGGCGTCTCATCTGGATCCAAACTGTTTGCAAAGGCCTTCAAAATCCGGTTCCAGCACTCAAAGGATAAGAGGACAGGGTAGCTTATGATACAAATGCACAGATGTGCAGGCTGGTCTGGAGCTACCCTGGCAGCAATGACAAAAGACCCATTTTTGCATGATGCGGGTCAATAATTCTATAATAGTAAGTATGCAAGCTCTCTACTTTGAAACAACACCAACAACATCAGCTTACCTCTACAAACTTTTGTACAGAAGACTTGGTCTGCAGTGCATTCTCAATGACTTTGCCAGAGGTCTTGTAGTTTTCCACGAATGACAGATAGCTGTCCTGTACCGTCTGACCAGAAAACTGTATTCAAGAAAGATAAAATATAATATTTATTAATAATCTCATTTTATAACACATTATTTTTTTTAATACAATATGTATGCCTTTAAAATGAGTCTGGGTTGAAAGCTGTAACTTTGCAGTCAATTCTGGTCGGAAAGCAGTGCTATTGGTGACTGAAGATATTATTGCTTGGAATAATGATGAATTGGACTCGTATTTATCCGACTCCATTAGGACACCTATAGTTAACTCCAGACGCTCCGTGAAAACACTCCTGCGCATTAATATGTTTATGTTTAACATGCTTAAAGCGTAACAATTCTTAGAAAATACCAGATGAGTTCATAAATAACCTTTTTACTTGTATAAATGCAAAAAATAATTTATTGTATGGGAGAATTTCTGATTAGAGAAAAACCTTTCCGATTCTGTGAAAAATTTTACCAGGAGAAAGGGCCGACCTTTGGAGGGTTCCAAAATAAGGAAAAAAAACGCCTGGTACTAAAAATCCATGCACTGACCAGTGTTTGTTTTTACACTATTTTGGGAATGGGATTGGGAAAAATCATGTTTTTTTTAATAAAAATGGGAAATTAGGGTTTTTGTTGTTTTTCTAACAAATGCTTAAAATTGAGAACAAAAGTCTTTTAATATTGTATTTACTTATTAGGTTCAACTTATAAAGCTGGATGGGAGCTAAATGTTGAGATCTAAAATCAAGAGGGCCAAGATGGCCCTAGATTGCTCACCTGTGAAATCAGCTTGCCCAGTGGCATGGTTTGAACAATCTTTGTCACATATCAAATATCAAAGCTGCGTGCTTTGTGGTTAAAGATAAACAAGGTTTTTCAAGCTTTGACCTGGTCCATGTTTTCCAACGGACCGGAACTACTTTTGAACTCAACCAACATATCATTAAGACAAACATATTGACAAAATTACATGAAGATTGGGCATGAAATGTGACTTCTACAGTGTTTACAAGTTGTTGTTGTTTTTTTTTCCTAGTGACCTAGTTTTTGACCCAGCATGACCCAGTTTGGAACTCCATAGAGGTATCATTGGGACAAATCTTCTGACCAAGTTTCATGAAGATCGGACAAGAAATGTGGCCTCTAGAGTGTTTACAAGGATTCTCTATAGCCAAATTAGGAAAACTGCCCCGCCCACTGGC
>VMBQ01001010.1:16576-31977 GCA_007657795.1 Dreissena rostriformis | reverse complement strand
TGTGTTCACCTATGTTTCCCAATTTTTGCTACATTGTATCACTTTTTCCTCTGCTTTATGAATGTTTTTGTCATCAACATAATCATAAGCATAACCAATCATTTCATACTCATTAACTGTTCGCCAACATGTCGATGAAGTGTCAGCAATTCAAATGATTTTATTACAATGTTGAATTTTATCTTTAAGTTCTTTCAGTAATTCAATGGCCCTGGACACATAATATTCCAAACACAAACACATCTCTTGTTCACATTGCATTTTCAGTTATTTGGTATTTCCAGTGTGTGCATCAAATTTTATTTCATATAACCGGTACTAGTGTGGAAATTATTTGGAATGGAATTGTCCAAGTACACGTTGCCTGTACTGTATTTGAAGCAATTCTTCGGAACTGTTCTAAAACATTTCTAGAATTGTACTGGAACACACCGACTAGAACTGTTCTGTAATCATACTGAAAATGTTCTAGAATTATTCCGGAACAGTTGTTGAACGTTAAATGAGAAAAATTTCTAGAACAATTCTATAACAGTTCTGGAAATTTATTCAAGAAAAATTCTGGAATAGTTCTAGAACGATAGTTCAAGAATTGTTCTAGAACAAACCTTCAGAACTGTTTTAGAACAAATTGTTCTAGAAATTATTCTCATTTAACGTTCAACAACTGTTCTTAATCGTTCTAGAGCATTTTAAGGATGATTCCAGAACACTTCTAGTCATTAGTTCCAGTACAATTCTAGAAATGTTATAGAACAGTTATAGAACATTTCGCAGGGGTCCCGGTCGCTAGGCGGACACCATATTGACTACTCCACGGCAAGACAAGATTTCACATGCATAATGATAGTGCCCAGCATGGAATCGCCAGATTGAGAATCATACTCATAATCTAATCAATGCAACCAAATTTATTTTCAAATACTTGAAAAAAATCTCTAAACACACATACCCCATTTTCAAGAGGTTCAACTAATGTACAATTTAATGTAGAATGTTGAAATAAAGAAAATGTGGTATAGCACACCACCATGCACATGACACGTGAGAAGTCTATCAGGATAAATTACATTATTGAATTGAACAACCCTTGAAATGTTTCTCATATGCATATTCATTTTTTATATCAAGCATAGCAATATCCAAGTCTGTAATTTCTAAGAATGTAATATGGAATTGGAGCAAACATAACATACCACTACCTGCAGCAAAAAAAAACAGCCATGCCTGCCTCGTCTGTCTTACTTGAAGATTATGGCCAAATTGTCAAACTATTATTAATAATCATACACAAATTACACATCAAAGAAGAATAAAATTGCCTGAAAGGAGTAAAAATAGATAGACATTAATTTGGGGAATTTTTTTTCTAATATTATTGCCATTCAATGTTTTGATATGTGGTGCTGCAATTCAACGTGAGGCTGTGCTTCAATTGATAATGTTATCGATATCCGTTAACTGGTGCAACTGTACAAAATCGGAGTTTTGCACATAGTTAATGTGATAACATAATTCCAGAGAAACAGTGCACAAGCTCATAAACCTCCGAATAAACAAATCCATTTTTAGACCAGGAAACTGCAGTTTTATCAGATGGATTCATTCACAAAAACAAGTTCAGGTAATAAAGTAGATCAGAAATTGCTTGCGCTTATATTGTTATAATCGATTGAACTTGTACGGAATGTGTGCCTCAGGATATAGGTCAGTGTTGAAATGATAACTATTTACACTATTCAAGACATTTCAGTAATACTGATGACTTCATCTTAAGTGGAATAAATGGCCCTGATTCTTCCAACAGTAAAACAATGGTGTGCATATACAAAATGTAACTAGGTAATATTTTTAAACACATGAACACGATGCTGCGTTCAATATACGCATATGCCTCATGTGGAATCCTAGTCAGTATTGATTAATAAGCTCTTTTGAAAAAGTCAAAAAGTAGGTCAATGTCAAGGTCAAAATGAGGTCAAGTAATGTGGGTGTTTTGAGAATGTCCATATATAACATCAATACAAGTATCAAAGTTTTGATGGAAGCATAATTGGTGTCAAGGTCAACATTAGGTCAGGTGATGTAGGTGTTTAAATAGTGTTCAAAGACATTATTCATGCAAATGACGGACACATTATTGATGTTTAAGACGAAGCATGTCATTTTTGGTTAACCAAGAATTTGGACCTCTTGATCCAAAAGTATGTTAAGCTCAAGGTCAAAATGATTTCAGGTCGATAGTGTTAAGAGACATGATCCATGTGAGTATCAAAGCTTTGAAGATAGCATATATATATGTTAGACAAACACATCATTTTGGGTTAACCACGAATTCAGACATTCTTAAATAGTCCAAAAGTAGGTCAATCACAAGGTCAAAATGAGGTCAGGTGATGTGAGTGTGTTGACAATTTTTAAAGACATCATCCATGCATATATCCAATCTTTGTAGGTGCAATTATTGATGTAAGACAAAACTTGTCATTTTGGGTCAACCTGGTGTGGACAACCGGACGGATTGAAAAACTGACAGGCCTGGTTATCCCTATATGCCTCCCGGCATCTGTAGATGCTTGGGGCATACAAAAAAATAGTCATGGTAAACAAATAATAAAACTTAAATTTTAAGGAGCATTACTGATTGACACTTCTTGTTTAAAAAAAACACAATGCCCCCTACTGCGTCGCTTTGAAAAAAACAACAACAAGAGATGTGTTCATCAGAAACACAATGCCCCCTACTGCGCCGCTTTGAAATACAATTGCTATTTATCATTTGGCAGGTATAGAAAATTATCTCCCTTTAAAGCTTATTACTTGCCTTGGATTTTATTTTTTGACCTTTGACCTTGAAGGATGACCTTGACCTTTCAGCACTCAAAATGTGCAGCTCCATGAGATACACATGCATGCCAAACATCAAGTTGCTATCTTCTATATTGCAAAAGTTATGGCCAATGTTAAAGTTATCGGACGGACGGGGGGGGGACAGTCAGAAATTACCAAGGCAGACATCGCTGACTACCAAAGCCTGTGGTTTAATCAAAGAGATCATAGCCACAGTTATCATTTATCTATGGACATAAGTCCACAGTTAAGTAATGAAATCTACCATTCACAAATTAGTACAAGAATAAAATTATAGATATATAATTTTTAAAAAAACTTTGACAAATCAATCATTTAAGTTATAAATAAACAAAATACAAAATCTGTTCAGTAACTGTGAAAAGAACTTAAATTCTTGGTAAGGAAATATATAATATGAGATTTATAATTATATGAATTACTTCCCTTTAAAATAATTGTTCTTTAACTAATCTCTATTTTTAGTAGCAAATAATTATACAGGTATACAGATTCACCGGTAACCTTAAAGTACCTTAGATACTATGCCCAAAAGTATCATTGTGTGCTTGGCTTGACCATACAATGTCATTTTCATTATGCTTTAGTTGTATGGTTTCATATATAAAATTTCAATATATCTTTTGGCAGGTTCAGAAATTATCTCCCTTTTAAAACTAATTACTTCCCTTGATTTTGTTTTTTGACCATTGACCTTGAAGGATGACCCTGACCTTGAACTTTTACCACTCAAAATGTGCAGCTTCATGAGATACACATGTTTACCAAATATCAAGTTGCTATCTTTAATATTGCAAAAGTTAAGACCAACGTTAAAGTTTTCGAACGGACACACAGACGGACGGACAGACAGACAGATGGACCGACAGATCAACTGCTATATGCCACCCTACCAGGGGCATAAAAAATAAATCGGAACCTAAACGCAAAACCTAAACGCAAAACCTAAACGCAAAGTGTGACGGAATTTCAGACAAACGGACATAAAAAACTTCGGGGGCATAAAAATCATTAATGACAAGAACATTAAGAATTATCAAACAATTTGGCTGAAATCCCAAAAGAAGTGTTCTGCCTTTCTGCCTGTTCCTGACAGATTCCTGTCTTATTCAAATCCGTTACCAATCTCATTCCCTAAATAACGATGCAAGAACATTAAAGGTTATTTTAGACATTTTAAGCCACAAAAATTACAAACAAAAGGTGTGGGTTTTCTTCCATTGATCTAAACATGCCTTCCTCTTAGTAATGTCATTATTACCACTTTATGATCAAAAGCAAGACTATGCTAAGAATTTTATATGTTATAGGTGAGATTACCTGGCACTTATTATCTAAACACTGCATCTGGTAATAATTGCCTATTGCATGACTAATTAAGAATGCTTCCGAAAGTCAACACAAATCAAGTGGTTCGGTATTTCCTCCTGATAAATAAGCGTGAATCATCAGTGTACATATTTAATTGGTTGCATGTAAACCATCACTGATGTGCGTTTATTAATTGTTATATTAAAAATGTTCATGCTTGCTTTTGTCATTTTATAAATCATATAAAAGTAATTTTCTTGTATGCAATGCAAGTCTCATAGGTGGATTAAGACTGGGGCAGAAACAGTGTACGCAGCCCCTAAATTTGCCTAAGTTTGTCTTTTGAATCACTCTTTTTTTTTGGAGGAAATCTCTGTGATGTCCCGGATTTGTGAGGTTATTTTACTGCGTAAATTATAAGTAAGAATATTTTTTTACTAGTACTTCAATTTCGTTACAGACTGCCATCCACTACAGCCACAATGCGTTGCTTACAGGTTGCCTATGAAAAATTGCTACTCTCAGGGATCTTTCGGCATAAAATGGGTGCAGAAAGGCCATGAAGCATGTTTGGCATCTATTCACATGCAGAGTCACATACGAAAGATTACATTATATACAACAAAAGAAAACCCAAAATAGTTTGATGGGGCACAGAATGATGCAGACAGTTTGAGAAATTGATTCCAATAGAGTGCAGAAAGGCTGCTGCATACTTATCCCTTTGCATGCTGGGAAATTTGTCTTCTGCTAAAATGTCGTCTGCTGAATTTCTAAAATAAGCATTTTCTTCGATTTTTTTCAAAGAATACTATCAGAATAGCAAACAGTTTGGATCCTGATGAGACGCCACGTTCTGTTGCGTCTCATCTGGATCCAAACTGTTTGCAAAGGCCTTCAAAATTCGGTTCCAGCGCTGAAAGGGTTATTGCAGTACGTGCTGTAGCTAAGGAGTTGCAGAAATATCAGGGGTGTGATTGAGGCCAAGTAAGAGGGGAGGAAAATGCTGTCAACAGATTTTTGATAACGCGATTCACGCGCATTACGCGATGACAAACCTTAAAACAAAAATTAAAATAAACAATTCATAATTATATTTAACATACTGAGGATGCAAAGTAAACAGTATGTATTGTAATCAAAAACAGCAGCTTTTCAATGTATTGGATTTATACAGTAAATTAACTTATTAAATATCACATGGGGGAAACATTAACAAATATAAACAAACACACTTGAATGTTCTTGTTGTGTTAATGGTGTTTTAAACTGAGTTAAATTAATATATTTAATGTGTTTGTAACCTTTCAATATCTTGCATTTCACATCTTCAGTTCAATGCTATTTCAGTTAACTGAACAGCATGACAAACATAATAAAGCAGAATATGCATATGCATCTGATTATACACAGATTTACTAACATATGAATCAAATCATGTTTGTCTTCTTCCATTTTCGAACGAAACTCTTCTGAATTGTTTTACTTTGCAAGTAGACTGAACTCCATTGAATTTGCAAACACTGGTTTCCGTGACACAAATTCACTGTGAACATTTGTAAACAAAATATGTGTTGCTTGTATCTAAAACGTAGTCTTTATCTTCGACATAGGTATTTCATTATTCAACTCTAACTATATGATGTCAGTCGTTTATTCGATTGATTTTTGTCATTTTGATAATGTTAATTTTCGCTTTACTACAGCGCCATTTGCAAAAACAAATCAGCACAGAAATACCGAGCTCATTTTCAAAGACCGATTTTAATTGGAAGATTGGGAAACGACAGCCAATGACATAGCTCGTTTCAAAAATGCTTAGGCAGAATCTACCAGTGTAATATGCGGAGATATTTCGCGGGCCGCGGATATTTCGGGCCGCTTATGAAATACGTCCACGGAATCGGTCGAACCCCCCTCTCCCCCAACATTTTTTTTACGAATTCACGTGAATCTCAGAAATGACCCCCGGGACAACCCGATCCGCGGAAATCCGCGGATCCGCAGAAAAATCACACCCCTGAAAATTCAAAAACAAGAGATGTGTTTGTCAGAAACACAATGCCCCCTATTACGCCCCTTTGAAATAAAATTTCTATTTATCATTTGGCAGGTTAAGAAATTATCTCCCTTTAAAGCTTATTACTTCCCTTGGATTGTGTTTTTTGACCTTTGACCTTGAAGGATGACCTTGACCTTTCACCACTCAAAATGTGCAGCTCTGTGAGATGCACATGCATGCCAAATATGAAGTTGCCATCTTCAATATTGCAAAAGTTATGACCAAGGTTAAAGTTTTGGACAGACAGACAGACAGAATGCCAGACAGACAGGGGGCATAAAAAAGAATGCTGAAGTTATTTTTCACTGGTATTTTCCACTCATCCACCGAAAAAGATACACTTAAACTTAAGACATCTCCTGAAAAAGTAACTCATTTGTTGCAATGTTTCAAAGAGGATGTAGAAGTACTAAGGTACATATGTCCCCAAAATTAAACAACTTTCTGCGACTCTATTGACATTGGTGATGAAATCTCCATCTGCGTCTCCAATGGAAGATTGCAATCAATGTACTACAGTTCCTCGCACATGCCTTTCAACAAGTACATTCACATAATGTAAACATCTACATTTCTATATGCCAGGTTGCCATCCCCGAATTAAAATTGCCAGTGTAAATTAAATGCAATGAACCTGCACTTAACCACAATAAATAAATACTTTTTTTTCTGATGAAATTCTAACATTCCTCTCATAGGTTTCATTCCACAAAGTTTTGCAATTGCAGTTTGTAAAATGCATGATGTCATAAGTAAGATAAATACTTTTTGATCCTTGATTTAAGGACATCTTTTCTATATGGCACAGCCCTATGATTCCTATGTTTAAGGGATTTTAAAAATGTGTTTTTTTCTCAATTTAATCCAAACATATTTGTATTTGCTATGTTTGCTGTTGTTGTGCTTTAGTTTTGGAAATTTAATGTAAGATTCACTCGCACATATTGCACAATGGTCTAGAATTTGATTTTTTGTATTTATGTTATAGTTAATATAAACAAGAGCACCGTCGAGCGGATGCCAACGCTCGGCTGTGGGTGCTTGGATTTAGTTTGTTTGACCTTTGACCTTGAAGGTCATCATTGACCTTGACCTTTTCACCACTCAAAATGTGCAGGTCGATGAGATACACATGAAAAAAAAAATGTTTTTGACCTTTGACCTTGAAGGATGACCTTGACCTTTCACCACTCAAAATGTGCAGCTCCATGAGATACACATGCATGCCAAATTTTCAAGTTGCTATCTTCAATAATGCAAAAGTTATGGCCAATGTTAAAGTTTTCGGACGACGCCGACTAAGACTACAACTACTTTCTTCGAAAACAGCCGAGCTTATAAAAATTGGGTGTACTGTATAATATCATTGTGTGTAGTGACCAGCATTATATCGAGTATCTTTTAGTATTTGTGGGAGCAAATAAAGTTAAGATTATTGGACAGCCTCAGCTGTGAAAGCAGAAAACTGGTGCAGATTTACCAGTACAACAAACTCGAATAAAGCTTAATTAAAACTTAAAGCAACTAAAACTAGAGCTTTGTCACAGACATGACGTATACCCCCTCATGCTGCATTGACACAGAATATTTTGCATGCTGTCTTCAAAAAACACGAAAGCTTATTTATGGCGATTTTTAAGAATTATTATGCCATTATCATTTATGGCCATTTTGACTTTTGAACTTTTGAATTCTTTCGCATGACACGCCATCCAATGACTGTGAAAAAAATTAATGTACATCTAGTCATTTTAAAATCTCACAATGAATGACATAGTCCAATGATTTTGAACAAATGTACCGAGTAATATTTTTTCAAATCTCACAATGAATGACATAGTTATGGCCCGGACAAGATCATTAATGGCCATTTTTTACCTTTGAACTCAAAGTGTGACCTTGACCTTGGAGAAATCAACGTAATTCTTTGGCATGACACATCGTCCAATGATTGTGAACAAATGTACCGAGCAATTTTAAAATCACACAATGAATGACATAGTTATGGCTCGGACAAGATCATTTATGGCCATTTTTGACCTTGAACTCAAAGTGTGACCTTGATATTGCAGAAATCGACGTACATCTTTCGCATGACACACCGTCCTATGATGGTGAACAAATGTGCCAAATGATTTTTAAATCTCACCATGAACGACATAGTTATGGCCCAGACAAGCTCATTTATGGCCATTTTTGACCTTTGAACTCAAAGTGTGACTTTGACCTTGGAGATATTCTTTCGCATGACACACTGTCCAATGATGGTGAACAAATGTGTCAAATAATTTTAAAGTCTCACAATAAATGACAAATTTATGGCCCGGACAAGCTCATTTATGGGCATTTTGACCTTTGAACTCCAAGTGTGACCTTGACCTTGGAGATATCGACGTACTTCTTTCGCATGACACACCGTCCCATGATGGTGAACAAATGTACCAAGTCATTTTAAAATCTAACAATAAATGAACTAGTTATGGTCCGGATAAACTTTCGGTTAAAAACGCACTAAGTGGCTACGTGACCTAGTTTTTGACCCGGCATGACCCATATTCAAACTTGACCTAGACATCATCTAGATACAACTTCTGACCAAGTTTGGTGAAGATCGGATGAAATTTTCGGGACAAACAGATTGACCGACCGACAGACCCACCGACCGACAGACCGACTCCTATATAAGCCCCCATTACCAATGGTAATGGGGGTATAATTAGGGTGACAAGCATTATATACCATTTGAGTTGATTTTTTTTTTTTTAGAATTCTTACCTCTTTCAACATCTTTAATGCTTCAACATATTCACGTTCATTGCGGTGTAGTTCTTCTATGATATGGAACCGTTTATCCTACAATAGAAAAAAAACAGCACTGCATACATGTTACAGATGTAGTAACATCTTTTGTGAGCACACTTAAAAATGTTGCAAGCAATTAATATGTTTGTTAATACATGTGTTTCTTTGTCAAATCCAAAATCATAACTTAAAGAGCATTGTCACAAATATGACTTAATAGCATTGTCACAAATAGGACTAAAGAGCATAATCACAAATAGGACTAAAGAGCATTGTCACAAATGTGTTTAAAGAGCATTGTCACAAATATGACTTAATAGCATAATCACAAATAGGACTAAAGAGCATAATCACAAATGTGACTTAAAAGACTAAAGAGCATAATCACAAATGTGACTAAAGAGCATTGTCACAAATGTGAATAAAGAGAATTGTCACAAATGTGATTTAAGAGGATTGTCACAAATATGACTAAAGAGCATTGCCACAAATGCAATTAAAGAGCATTGTCATTAATGTGATTACAGAACATTGTTGCACATGTAATTTAAGAGAAATGTGACAAATGTGATAAAAGACTATTGTGACAAATGTGATAAAAGACTATTATGACAAATGTGATTAAAGAGTATTGTGACAAATGTGAATAAAAAGATGTGACTTAAACAATTGCATTGCTATATCAGCTATGTTCAAGAGCATAAAATTATAAGGTGTGGATCAACTCCACTTATAATCGTATCGCACCAACTTCAATTATAATGGAAAATCGCACCAACTTCAATTATAATGGAATATCTCACCACCTTCACTTTAAATGTAATATTGCACCACCTTCACTTATAATGGAATATCACACCACCTTCAATTATAATGGAATATCTCACCACCTTCAATTAAAATGGAATATTGCACCACCTTCACTTTTAATGGAATATCACACCACCTTCAATTATAATGGAATATCTCACCACCTTCACTTAAAATGGAATATCGCACCACCTTCACTTAAAATGTAATATTGCACCACCTTCACTTATAATGGAATATCGTACCACCTTCACTTTATAATGGAATATCGCACCACCTTCAATTATGATGGAATATTTCACCACCTTCATTTATAGTGCAATATAGGGCAATTTTATACCTAAGGGTTTGAAACTTAGAGCAAACATATTTGGGCCTATAAGCCAGACATACAGAAATTTTCATCAGCCATGCCCAAGTAGCATTGCAATATACTGGTCTCTGGCCCAAAATAGCATTTACAGCATAAACTAAAAAGCCTTTTTTTTTAAGACCAAAATGCATTTCTCAAATAGACCTGTCATTATCTCTGTCTTCAATTAGCACATAGGTAAGCAACACTCATAAATACATAACTAACAAGAGGTGCAATAGAGAAGAAAGAGCAATGGAGTTCAATATTTCAAACATAATTAATTGAAGGGTGTAAAGGTAGCATACAGAATTTCTGTGAGACTCTCATTATAACTGATCTCAGACAAAAATGCCATTAATCATTTCTGTCTTGTTGTAGAAGCCATTGACCTTGCACAGTGTTTTTTTTCTACCATTTTGAGAATGGGGCTAGAGGAAGGTTGATTGGTGAAAACAAGTCATGTCGTTTGGACTTTTGGAAATAAAGTTGTTGCTCATTTCACATTTAAATTAAATCAACTTTTTCAAATATATTGATTTTGTTTATCAATCAAGAGACCTACATGAAAAAAAAAAACGCTCATAAAAAAATATGTGCCCTATCGACTGACTCACCCGCTATGTTATAATAGTTAGTTTATTCCAAACAATCAATTTTTAAAGATGGCCAACTTGTAAATTGTAAACAAGGCAGAGAACTTTTTTTTACGTACTTGCAGCTCCTTGAACTGTTTGTACTTAAATATAATAAGTTAAAAGGCCCAGTATAATAACTTTAACAAGAATGTATGCAAAAGGATAACCACTTAACCATCTACATGTACATATTCTGAGAAATTCAGTGAGACATGAACACACCAGATATCATATAACCTTCCCCACCATAATTATTCACTTCATCAATTGTTATGATTATCTTTCTGGTACCAGATGACCAAACCCCATGGCATTGGCATTTTACACATGACTGGAAAAAGCAACAGAAGAATCAACAAAATAATTAATATAACATGAAAACTCATCGCATTTTGTACTTGATTTAGGAGTACTGGTGTTTGTTGTTTATAGTGCCTCTAGGTACAATTTTTGAACCCAATAATTCTGAGCTTTTTCTTTTCTGGACTTAAAGTGAGGAACCCTTGTCTGGATGGCAACCAATATTAGCATGGAGCAACTGAGTGTAAACAGCAACCAATCCGGAAAACATAGGTTGTGCAGAACATTTGACTATTGACACATATTACCTAAGTTCAACCCTACCTGACTGTTTACAATTTTAAACCACTATGAAAGCACAGAATGTTTAAAACCACAGCCACACACAATATAGAATATATAGCATGAAACCACAGACTGTATCACACCACAGACATTTACACATCAATATGAGTCGCACTCTTAGAAAAGGGGGTTTTATGCATGTGCGTAAAGTGTCGTCCCAGATTAGTCTGTGCAGTCCACAAAGGCTAATCAGTGATGACACTTACTGCTTAAATTGTATTTTTCATTTAAAGAAAGACTTTTCTTGACGAAAATCCAGTTAAGGCGGAAAGTGTCGTCCCTGATTAGCCTGTGCGCACTGCACAGGCTAATCTGGAACGACACTTTACGCACATGCATTAGACCTCGTTTTTACAGAGTGAGGCTCATACAGTACAGCCCAAGCGGAACCAACATAATCCTCGGTCACGCCACGGCCAGAATCGTTAGTACTCGGCGGCCGGGGCGTGTGTTCACGCGGCGTATCGCCGATGCACTCGGCATCGATAAGCACAATGACGCCGAGTCTGTATTAACCTCGCGCCCTTTTGCGCAATAAATCCACCGCATACGTATGCGGCGGATCGAGTGAAAGTATATACACCTACATGTACATTTGTGTAACGTAGAAACAGGCTAATCAGGGACAACCCTTTTCGTATACACTTGATTTTTGTTCAGAAGAGACTTCCTTTATTAAAACACAAATACCATGAAGGCTTTTAGTGTTGTCCCTGATTAGCCTGTGTGGACTGAAAAGGTAAATGTTGACAACACACAGCAGACAAACAATGGACAAATGTTTATCACAAAAGCTCACCAAGAGCATGTTGTGATAAGGTTCAGCTAATAACAGATGTTGTTTTTTTACCTTTGACCTTAAAGGATGACCTTGACTTTGACCTTTCACCATTCAAAATGTGCAGCTCCATGAGATACACTTGCATGCCAAATATGAAGTTGCTATCTTCAATAATGCAAAAGTTATGACCAATGTTAAAGTTTTCGGACAGACGGACAGACTGACGGACAGTTCAACTGCTATATATGCCACCCTACCGGGGGCATAAAAACAAACAAATCTCATACATGTATATTAATTTTTCTGTGCAGGTCAAAAGATCTAATAACTGGCCACACTTGTAGGTGTAATCAGTTCAACAAGTAATATAGCATTGTGCAGGTCTGTCAGACAAGTAATCAGCCATTGAAGAGAACAGGGATACTACACTTACTGAAGTGCAAACCTCTTCAAATCCAAATATCACTATACCTGGCCCAGCAGGTATCTTTGATGAGAAACCTTTGACTTCTACAGTTCAACCAAATGTCAAATATTTACAGAACAATTTCAAACCTTTTTAGCTAATATACAATAAAACTAAATTATAATACATTTTTGAGCTAAAAAAAGAAAAACTGCATTTTTTCAATCTGTTTTCCTTTTTTTCAAAAATGTTTTTGAAAAAACTCTTCTATCATCCCTACTTATTTTCTTGCTCCTTACATTATAAGTTAAACAGTATCTGAAAATATATATGATCTCTGTATTTTGGTTATATTGTGTAAAACTTGATGATTGGAGAATAAAATATTGAAAACCAAAAAAAATGTCATTGCTTTAATATCAGTGATCTTAAAGCCCCATTAATACTAAAAAATAAACGGAAATTTCGTAAAGTATTTCGTAAAATAAAGTTACTCAATAAAAAATCTATGTTCCTTATAGCAAAAGCCAAAATTTCAAAGCCAGATGTGGTCTGGTAACAAAGATGTTTGTAGATATAAAATGCACGTTTTTAATTTTTCGTGTCACAATAAATTCCATTTTAATTTCCCACACTGATATCAATTCATATGACACATGAATACTAACATGGTAGCATTTTAGTGTTCTTGTGTCGTATGAATAGATATATTTGCGGGAAATTAAAATGGAATTAATTGTGTCACAAAAAAAGAAATATTGTAAAAAAAAAATTCGTTGATTTTGAGTAGTAATGGGTCTTTAATCGAGTTTAGTTGTGAGGATGATGGACCCCCCCCCCCCCTGACTTAAGCAAGAATTTCATTTTGATTTTCAATTTGTCCAAAACGATTTTAATTATCATACTGTTTAATGAGGTTAATTGAAAATTTAAATTCTACTAATTTCTTGGTTAATAATTATAAATGATTTTCAATTGATTTCCATTAAAAAATCAAAGTTTATACAATCAAGATTATCCAAGATGCATTCTAATTATAACCCCTTTTTCTGTTAATCTGACAATTGCCAATTATGCCATGGGCAGTAATACTGAATACAACAGAAAGTTTGATTGAGAAATTCCACCTTGTTTTTTGCATTATAAAGGACCTATTGTTAAGCTGCTACATTTTTGTTTTACAAGTTCTGATTTCCTGTAATTGCTCCAAGAAAAGGCCCAGGAAAGTTCACCAATTAGCAGATAACATAAGCAGCCTGTTACATCCCTGTACATCACATGACACCATGAATTACATCTTAGTCTGAGTGTGCAGTTTTGGTTTCCAATGGGAATGGAAGATTGATTTGCCAATTAATGCCTGTACTTACACAAGCCAGGGAGTTTTTCTGAAGTTTTGGGATCTGGTATTAGTGTTCTTGATTGTAGAGAAAGTTCAGTAATTGATTTTGTAATGAGGGGCAAACTAATTAAGGTGTTTATATTTACTTCTCTGCATAAAAGTTGGAGCCCCAATAAACATCATATTTTGAGTTTTGACCCCCTCCCCATTAAGTGTTTCAAACTCTATTAACATAACTATAAGCACAAACACTCGCCTGGACCCAGTAAAGTGCTAAGATGCTTCCAGTCAGATCTAACAGCAATATGAGTTAAGCCCCAATAATGTGCAAAAATACAAATACATTGAAGCACAATTACTTGTATACATGTTCATGTGAACCCCAAATGCCTTTATGTTCCTAGAGAAGTTGCCATGCCAATAATATAGTCAAAGAATATATGAGCTGCGTCTTGCAAAAATGGGTCTTATGTCATATGTGGTCAGCGTCACTCCAGACCAGCCTGCGCATTTCCACAATTTGGTCAAGAGCTACACTGTCAACTGAACATTGTGTGAGTTAATAGTGAACATGGTAGCTCCTGACCAGACTGCGCAACTGCACAGGCTGGTTTGGAGCTACGCTTCCCGCATATGGCATAAGAATCATTTTGGGATTTTGGGATGACCAAGGTCACATAATGTAGCTCTTAATTAATATGTGTGAGCCATTCTTGTCATTTCCAAAGTGGCCATTAAACTGACTATTGTTATTATGTCCTTAATTCTTGAAATGCCTTGGCTGTCTATTTGCACATTTTTCATTCAAAATATTAAGCTGTAAAAACTGGGTCACTTCTCCTGCCTCTCTGATTAAACTTTATCTTAGCATCCAACATCAAAATGTAAAGGGGGTTTAAAGCATGTGCCTAAAGTGTTGTCCCAGATTAGCCTGTGCAGTCCGCACATCCCCTGCGAAAATTTGTTCTAGAAATTGGAATGGTTCTGGAACTGTTCTAGAACATCAAGAACAGTTCTAGAATGTTCCATATTCCCGTTCTAGAACTTATGTTCTGGAATTGTTCCAGAACTGTTTTCTAGAATAATTCCAGACATTTGTGGAACAAGGCTTAGTTCTGAAACTGTTCCAATAATATACAAGAACATTTTTAGAACATTTCTAGAACAAAATAAGTTCAAGAAATTTCTAAAAATGTTCTAAACTGTAGTTCTAGAACACATTTAGAACTCTTTAAGAACCAGTAAGTTCTACAAAAGTTCTAATGGGGAATAAGAACACATATAGAACAGGTCTAGAACCATTGCTGTTTTTACAAAGGAAGAATATTGTGTGCACAGGAAGTTGAAACGGGCATGCTGAATGAAGACACATGGTTTATGT
>VMBQ01001010.1:3001-15460 GCA_007657795.1 Dreissena rostriformis | reverse complement strand
AATCATATAAATTATGGTTATATATTTTGTAGGTTGTTTAAAAAATAAAATTGAGCTATAGATTCTAATAATCATAAGTCATAACACATTTTTCTAAAATGTAAAAGGAGGGGGGGGGATTTTTTTGAGAATTGGGGAAAAAATATGCATATTTGGCATGGGGAATGGGTCCGACTATCGGACCCGTGAGATAGGCAGAAAAAGGCCTGATTTATGGCTTTTATGATATTTTTTGTTTAAAGAAAGTATCTACTTAGCAAAAATCCAGTTTAGGCGGAAAGTGTCATCCCTGATTAGCCTGTGCGGACTGCACATGCTGATCTGATTAGCCTGTGCGGACTGCACAGGCTAATCTGGGACAACACTTTACGCACATGCAATAAACACCCTTTTCACAGAGTAAGGCTCAAATCATTTTTAGGTGTTATCTTTTATACAAACATATCATCAATATGAGTACTAGAGTTAACGAGATGACAAAATGTTGATCACTTAAAATCAACTATATTGATATTACCATGCACACTCCTTGTTGCTTAGGCATTTTTTCAGTGACTACCGTATATTTACATACACAATTGTATTGTTCGTTTCTTTTATTGAGATAATATTCATTAGAATTGATTGTTAGAATTTTTTCAATTTATTCTAATTGCTTCATATTAAAAATGTAAAATAGGTCGCTGTGGCATAGTGGATATGGTGGTAGGGAGGTCACGGGTTGAATCCCCACTGTGGACACCAAGTACTAGTTCTAGTCTCAGGAAATGGACTCAAGAGCATTTTAAATAAGCCTTAGGCTTTCTGTGCAATCAAGCTAAAATAAATAGGTTTAAACTAAAATGTAAGTCATCCAAATGTGAACCTACATGAAAACACAGATTGATGGCCCAGAAAGCATTTCCAAGTCCTTGAACTAGAAAAAGCCATTAGACTGTCTCCCCGTCATTGTTACCTGGCGTGAATATGAGTTATGAGACATTGGAATAATCTATGAGTGATATATTATAATGGGGGGCTATAATCTATGGGAGAATATGAGATGGGCATGTCTTGTGAATGAAACCTGTTATCACAGGCAGCTCTGTGGCTGGGGTTCGTTTGTGTTTTTTTCATGTTGGAAATTTTTTGTAAGCCAGCACCAGGGCATATGCACTCCAGACATAAATATGGTACTGAACATGTTCCACGTGTAAAATAAGAATCAGCTGAAAAGGACAAGGGCTCCATTATTGCAAACTTTTTGTTTTTTGTGCAAAATTATATTTTCTCCATAGAATAAATACATACATACATAGAATATTACATACATACATACAAGCACAGCTTTTCAAATACATGTGTAGTATTATGAAAAGGATAGTTCCTTCAATACATGTAACTGGTGCTTGTAAGTGTACATTACTGCAGTGTGTGAACTATGTATTTAAATAAACAAACGTTTTGATTTTCTAGACAATAAGGTACTTTAAAATAAGGTGTATATTTTCTAAATAAAAATGATATATTGCCTAAATGTAGACAACCAAGAGAAATAACTCACCATTGTTATAGATGGCCTTACAGGAAAACCCAACAAGTTCATTACTGCACTTTCAAAATCCACTAAATTTCACTTAAACTTGCTTTAATATGCACACTATTAGCTAGTAATATTATATTAAATGCATCTCCATCTAAACATATCCTGATCACGACAAAAACTGTCTCATACAACAACAGAACAATCACAATACACACTTACTTTTGTTAAGCACTTCTGAGTAATCACTATTATTATAACCATTATCAAAATGTTTAAAAGAAATATATTTTAAATATAGCAAATAGGAATGGCCGATTATCAAAAGTAATGAATGCTGAAAAGAATTTCTTTATCATCATCAGTTCAATGAGTTTTCAATCATAATGAAGTAGGACAGTGAACTCTGTTGTCATTGTTACAACAACATAATTAAAACAGTTTACACAATACAAAGTAGCGAAAGACCAACCCCAAACACTTGTTATTAGTAATCCTTTGCTTTAGAATACATGGAGGTGAAAAAAAGTAAAACTTACAATAAAATAACCCCCACTTATATGAAGGGAATCATTCAAAAAGAAGTGAATAAAATAAGAATCCTATAAATAAGTTAAAGAGTATAAAGACCATGTACTGATGTGTAGGTCTGAATAAACTCTGTCTGTCTGTCTATTCAGTGTTTTTTTTTCTCACCATTTTGGGAATGGGGCCGGGTCCCTTTGGATTGGGAAAAATCGTTTTTTTACTTAAATTGGGAAATTAGTGTTCTTGTTGATTTTGTTGCAAATGCTTCACAATTAGGTAATATTTTAAACAATCGATTGGGAATTTTAAATCCACATTTGGGAAAAATATATACTTTTTTCCATTTGGAATGGGGCCGGTATCCAGCCCTGATTTTGAACAAAAAAAGACACTGCTATAAGAATGGCATTATGATGCTAGTCATTCGACTTTCGGTTCCTGGGGAGAGTGGCAGTTGTTGTTTATTGTAGTTCATATGGATGTGGTGTGAGATTGTAAGCGCTAAAATACCAGTACAAGTGCCATGATGATGACGACGACGATTATGATGATGAGGATGATGATGGCAATGATGATGATGAGGATGATGATGATGATGATGACAACAATGATGATGATGATGATGGCGATGATGATAATGATGACAATTATGATTATGATGACAATTATGATGACAATGACGATGATGACAATGACAATGATGATGGTAAGATTATGATGGTGCAGGTGGTGGTGATCATGATGCTGGTGATGAATAAAGCAAAAGATTGTTTTCTCCTAATCTATGAGGCACAAATCACTATTTGCAATACACAAGGTCATTCCTACTTTTAACAAAATAATTGAATAGCTGCCTAATTCCTGAGTACACAATCCAGAGTAAATATACATAACACCCTACTCAGGTCATTTATATTGACTCCATGAACAAAACCTGTTGACGGGAAAATGTCAAAGAATCATAAGTCACAATAAGATACAATAATACAGATAAGAATGTTCACCCTATAGGTGACATGTGAGTTTTAAAGACTGGGTTCTTGTTCCTGTGACTTTCAGTCTTACAATGCTTGCTAACTAGTTTGAAACATAATCCATGCTGGACAAAGTTATTCTCTTTATTAAGGAAGTGTATGTGTAGGGTTGATTTCTTATATTTGACCTTTCGCCTTGTGACTTTAACCTTGGACCTAGAGACCTAAGTCCTGCATACTTCACTCTTTCTCGGTTATTCAGAATGGCAACCAGCAAATTGCCAATAATCTGTGTTGTTTATAAAGAATTAAAACAAAAATGCCACTTGAAATTATATTTGAGGGACAGAAAGGCATAGTGTTGTGGGACTCAGGTTTATAATGTCTTAAGACAAACTAGCCTATGAAAATTTCAACATAAAGGACTGCTGTCCAATTATAAAAGTTGATCTACAATCTGAATCGGTGTTAGCCTTAGAGTTCCTGAAACTTCCGTCAAATTTGTCGTGTTCTGGGAAAACGGGGCATAATGCTTGTGCGTAAATTGTCATCCCAGATTAGCACAGTTTGCACAGGCTAATCCGGGACGACACTTTCCGCCTAAACTGGATTTTCGCTAAGAAGAGAAATCATTTAAACGAAAAATTCCTTAAAAGCGGAAATTGTCGTCCCTGATTAGCCTGTGCGGACTAAACAGGCTAATCTTGGATGACAATTTACGCACAAGCATTATGCCCAGTTTTCTCAGAACACGACACAAATTACATTCAACAAAGTTATGCTCTGGGTACGTTGTTTTTTGTTCCGCCATTGACAAGCTCTAGTTTTCCAATCAAACATCTCAACAATTACCAACTACAGGTTATTAACATAAGCTTCTTCTTGCCGCTTTCCTGCCAAAGCCTCTTCCCTCAAGAAGAAATAAATCTACACATTAGAAGATAATTATATATTTGTTTGAATTTTCATTCACATCTAGCTAATTATCTACACAATTGGCCGGCCCACTGTTGGGCAATGCCTACAGAAAAAACCTTTGCATACATCTCCTTGGAATAGTTTATAGTGTAGGTTAAAGGATATCTGGCAGTGCTCCAGTTGGGTATATATATTTTGTATTGGAAGCATCTGCTAGCCTGAAGAATGATTCTTACCTACCTAGCTATCTGCCAGTTACCTGTATACCACCTATTCCGAGGGGCTCCCAACAGGGAAAGTTGTATACAATGAAGATGATGAGATTGGCACGCAAGAGGAAATGAGGAATAGCTTTAGAAGACTCTGGGAGGAGATTTGGATTTTCTGTATGGAAAACTGTCTTACAAAGGGTAGACCCTCGTGATTCAACTGACTAAATTCTTACTATTGCTTCTACTATCAAATTAAATTTAAAGGAAGGAAAATACCCGGGCCCTAGGGTTAGACTTAAGTTATTTTTCACGCCTTCACTAGGAATATGTTCACTTTGTTATTTATCAAATCTAACAATCAGTTCTACCTACACTACAAACACTGTTCATTATCTATCTAATAATGTGAATAATTATTTAAAATATGAGCCTGGCTCTGAGAAAACGGGACTAAATGCATGTGCGTAAAGTGTCGTCCCAGATTAGCCTGTGGGGACACTTTCCGCCTAAACTGGATTTTCGCTAAGAAGAAACTTCCTTTAAACGAAAAATATAATTAATGCGGGAAGTGTCATCCCTGATAAGCCTGTGCAGACAACACTACAAACACATGCATTAAGCCCCATATTCCAAAGCGAGGCTCATATACATTTCGAGGGGTTAACGGAAAACTGCAGTATCTCCTTCTTTATTTAATATGAGTTACAACAGTCTTCCGTTAACCCCTTGATTTGTAACTGCCTCATTGAAAAGCAGTAAACTTGACCTAGATTTTGACCAAACACTGTGGACAATCACTAGTGCAACTCAGTCTGTGGGATGTTGAGCATTTCAATAATACTGAAATTAATTTTATGAAACAGTGATACGAAAATGTTCTGTATATTGTTTGTTTTTTTCGCTTAAAACACATAAACAATACTAATTTAAATGCCTGAGTATCAAAACTTAAAACATCGAGGCATAAGATATATTATGTTCAATATGGGTAACACTGATGTACCAATAAAATGGATTATGGGAACTGTGAGCTTAATACTTTTATCCACAAACTAACGTGTTGACGTTTAATATCTTTCCACATTTTTACCCAGTGCCTGGTCACAAAATCAACACAACATTGAAATCATAAGCTTGCTGTTGACAGGCCATGCCATGATGTGAAGCTCTGCATGTTCGGTTATTTACAGTGAATGCCTCTTTTGAATTAAAATATTGTCAAATAGAAATTGTGCCCAACCTTTGTTAGTCTAGAGTTTGACAACATTTAACCCTTAACACCTCAGATACGCATTTTGACACGTTTGTAGTCTCTTAGAAAATCAAATAAAATTGACGAACTTTCTTACTAGACTCAAGTTTTAAAGGCTTCATTTTAACGTAAAGATACTGATTAGCAGCAAACAGAATAGAACCTGAACAGCTTGCAAAAGCCATTTTCACTTTGCTTCTGAATAGGAAACGGTTAAATTACTAGTTCAAGAAATTTATGTAATTTATTATAGTATTAACCACATTTAAAGATGGGGCTTTGAAGAACTCGCCTGATTTCAAGGTTCATCAACAAGGCATTTTGGGGTCTGATTTTTATAGCCGTTGTTCGATCAGTCCCATTCCCAATGGCAAAAAGAATCTTTTTTCCCATATCAAGTTCTAAAATTACCAACTGACTGTTTGAATTTTAGATGTTTGAAAATTATCTGAGCTGTGGAGTAGATAAATACAACGTTTTGAAGTTGTATCTTACAAGTTGTATTTTACAGACATTGCAAAAGCCTGTCGGCCCTTTAAAACAAGAAACCGTCGGAGACGGGTGATGCTCCCCAAAGTTTTTTTTTGTCACAATATTCATCTGACCAGAACCGGCTGATAATATGCACATCTCCTGTTGGTAGTGAAGCTTCCCATAAAGTTTCATTGAATTCCGNGCCCTAAATCTCCTTTTTGGTGGGCATAATATCGGCCCCGTCCCCAATCCAAAAAGTATACTATTTCCCCCTTTTTTTGGAAAAAAAATCCCCCCTAAAAAAAAAAAAAAATTAAGAAAGATCTGTCTCATGATTATTTATCTCATTTTTATTTCAAGAACATTTATTCAAATATATTAAATTATGAAAAAAACAATGAATATAGTTCAATCAGTAATTCCCCCTTATGAGCCCATGATGAGGGCCCCTGGCCCCTTCCCCTGATGGACAAAGAGGGCCCTGATATATATAAAGATTGTAACCCTTTTGCAGTTTAAACAACAAAATTATTGTGTGGTTACCGGTTTATGATATTTCTTGACATAACAGACAAAGACATTGTAAGCAGTCTTCACTCTTACTATAAGCCTGACAGCCTGGGACTGGCGAAATGTTATTTTCGGGCTACTAGAAATTAATAATTTATATAGTCGGGCTATTGGATTTTTTGCCTGTTTCCGATAAAGCATCGTAATTCGGGCTAGTGGTTTAAATAAATTACAATGAAGAACTGTTGTGATAACCAGAAATGTAATATCGGTTTCATTTGACCTCAGTATCAGATGACATTGGTACATAAATCTATCCATAGGCCTGACCAATATCAGACAAACAGTGTAGATAAACCACGGGAGAACCTATACATTCTTATCTCACTTTGTAAACTGACCTTCCCTGTAAAAAATAATTGAATACCTTTCTAATCAACAATCACACACACAAACCAATTAGCGGCTATCAGGCTGTCATTGAATTATCAATACTAGATAATGTTTTATAATACCCTTCCACCTTGTCCAAATAGATCAATCATAAATTATTGTTACTGATATGTTTTTACAATCTCCCCAAAATACATAGGAGCTGCACTCTGATAAAACACCGGCTTAACCCTTTGCATGCTGGGAAATTTGTCGTCTGCTGAAATGTTGTCTGTTGAATTTCTCATCATTTTCTTCACTTTTTTTCAAAGACCACTATCAGAATAGCAAACAGTTTGGATCCTGATGAGGCCCCACAGTCTGTGGCGTCTCATCTGGATCCAAACTGTTTGCAAAGGCCTTCAAAATTCGGTTCCAGCACTCAAAGGGTTAAAGCATGTGCGTAAAGTGTCACCCCAGATTAGCCTGTGAAGTCTGCACAGGTTTATCAGTGACAACATTTTCCGCCTAAACTGGATTTTCGCTAGCCTAAGTTCCTTTAAGAGTTCCTTTAAACGAAAAATAACATACAAGCGGGAATTGTCATCCCTGATCTGCCTGGGCAGACTGCACAGGCTAATCTGGGATGACACTTTATGCACATGCATTAAGCCCCGTTTTCTCAAAGTGCGGCTCATAAAGCAGAACAAGAGCACCAGAAAATCAAAAGCACAATTATTGAAACTGCCTAAACAACACTAATATTTATAGTGCAACAGGACGAGGTATATTGTACATATTAATCATTGAAAGAAATAAACTTTTATTAAAGATATGCATGTTCTACTCGAATAGAAAAAAAAGAGCCAAACCAACCATGTACATATACACTACAGTATGAACTTAGTTGAAAAGCAAAAACTGCTACAGTTGTGCTTACAAAAATTGTTCTTGAAATTAATAAAATTATATCAAATTTTCATGTACAACTTTTAAAACAAACTTTGCTATGAACCAGTTAACAGACTCTGATCTTCAAGCACACTTCTGCTCTTGCCTCTACACCAAATATACACTGACATAATCATGATATTGACTTCCACCATAAAAGCTTTTAATGAATTAATTGAGCAGAGAGCCCCATGCAGGCCACCATGGCTGTTCTGACAAATTAGCTCCATAAAGAAACGACTTGTTGGTTCCTGCCTCAATGCTGGCCAGATCAGCGCCGTTCTACCTTGCTCCTTACAACTTGCAGGTATCTAGCAGTACTAGCAGGAAATGGCAATCCACACTCATGGGGAAAGGCATGTGTTTTCTGTCTTTCTAGTGAACTACATGCAGCATAATTTTATTATACAATGTACAGCAGGGTTTTTTTGGGTTGTGGGGGAAGGGGCCTTAAGCCCTTATGTGGGGGAAATTTTACGCGGGATTTTCCACTTTGGGGAAANAAAAAAAAAAAAAAAAAAAAAAAAAAAAATTTTTTTTTTAGGGGGAATTTTTGGTTCTGAAAGGGGAAAAAAACAGCCTAGTTTGGTAGGGGAAGACGCCGATATTCGGCGTCTGTTATATAAGGTAAAAAAACCCTGTCATGTACTATTCTGCAAATAGTGGTGAGAAAGTTCCATTTAGAATTTGTGAATGGGGTCTGTTTGCTTTCCAAACAAGTCAAGCATTAGGTACTGAGTTTTATTGTCAAAAACATTTCTCTGGACTTTTTTTAATTGCAACAGAGCCTCAGAATTCATAAATTGTTCTCGCTAGGATCTTAGATCCCAAAGTCTAATACTTCTTGATACAAAAAATTGGATTTCTTGTAATATCAATTTCTTGTATACTGATTACATGTTGGTGCTGCTAAATCATGTTATGACTAAATAACTTATCTATCATTGTGAAATGTTTTAAACACGTACATGTAACTAGAATGGTATTTTTTGCTGACTTTGTCATAATCTTTGTTGCATGTCTATATTTTGTATACGTTAATTTATAACATTCTAGTACACCCGATTACACATGGACATCTACAGTCCTATAGGCAAACGCAAGAGGGTTCCAACTACCTTTTTGTTAGTACTTTTTTTTGGAGTGGGACAATGTCATATGAACATTTCAGTTGTAGTACAGGAGTTTCATAGTTGTTAAAAGTGCCAAAAGGAGAATCCAAAATCCATGTGATTCCTTACCTTAACATACTGGACCTCACGTTCAGGAGAGACTGACGCGTGTCGCTCGACTGACGCATGTCGCTCGTTACTCCACACCAAGGGCATACTACTGGCCAGCGCATTACCAGCATCACCAATAGGCAAGAAATCAGTTGTCTTACATTCCACAGGCGCAACATCATCAGAGGTTGTCAGAGAAAGTTTGCGTTGATTATCCTTCTCTTTTACACCAGAATTATTCCCGCCGGAGAACTTTCGTTCTCTTTGTAAAACACTTGCTGAACTAACGCTTCGCAATATGGGACGTTTTGGGGACGGAACACTCAGCAAATTTTGCTGTCGGTCCATAGTTCCTGTGGGTGAGTAACTAACAGGGGTAGATTCAGAACTCTCGGATCCAAACGAGTACACAGAACTTGTAAGATTAATTCCATCGTCACCATCCTCTTGTACAGTTGACATTCCACTTCTAGAGTCTCTACGTGCAAAGCTGTCGACAAGCAAGCTTTGGTTCACTGAATCTAGTAAAAAGTCTGATGCATCCCTTGGGTACAGATCATCTTTGGAGAAAGAAACATCGTTCGGATGCTCCAACTCCGATGCTGAATTCATGGACGATCTCGATCCAAATTCAGCCAGCTGCGAAGGTATTTCATTATTGTTCAAAATATCAAGCTCACTTGGGCTTCGAGGCTGGTCAGGCCCACAGTTACCGCTGCTGATGTCATGAGGTTCTTGGGCACTATCTATTTCCGGTAAAGAACATTCCTTCCTGTCTTTGCCCAACAACGGAAAACTATGAGACTGATTTGAATTTATCACACTAGATGTCTCAAAATCAAACGTTTTATTTCCACTAGGATCACTTTTAGACTTTTGTTTTGGAGACTTTCCGTTACGTTTTTCCAGTTTCTCATACACATCCTCACTGAAAGGTTCCGTTGCTGCATTATTTGCCTCTTGCAAGATATCCGCACATGCAGCCCCCTGTTCTTCAGGATACTCACTCATAATGCTCCTGCTCTCAACAAACGGTGACTCAAGTTCAGTAACTTCCGGCACTCTTGATTCCCCACAGGGAAGAGATGGGGGACTCTCACTGCTTGGCGTTCTAAACAAATTCTGTCCAGAAATTTCCAATGTCAGAGGGTGGTCATCCTTGAACTTTGCAATAGACAAAAACTTTGGTGTTGACAGTTTTCGGATACTTGAAAATCCTGGCAAGTCTAATTTGGTTGGTTTCTTAATCATACTGTCATCTGCTGAACGCTTAACATCCTCGGGAACTTCAGGTGGTTTGTGCTTAAAGGACGACATTTTTGGTCTGGGTAGAGTCAAACCGGCATAGCCAGGTCTTCGTTTTGGCGGCGCAGTTTGCCGTAATCTCAAAAACTTTGAGTTCCTGTCAATAGAATGAAGTGTGAAAGTATTGGGGCTTGTACCAGGGGCATCCCCATCTGACATTGTAGCCATTTCTTCTTCTGCAGGTTGTGAGGTTTCCTGTTTATTTTTTAAATTGATGTCAGAGCTACTAGCACTTACTTCTTTTCCTGAAATGTCACCACTTTCAAAGGCGTCCATACCTAAAGACTCGGCATTACCTCTTGCATTTGCATCGTGTTCACTCCTTCCACCATCTCCCTCTTTCTCATCATCTGTTTCTAATATTGGTTCAACAATGATAGACTTCTCTTTGTCAGGCAACTCCTTGTTATCACTAACAGTATCACCTGTCTGGGGTTCCAAAAAAACTGTCTCACCACATGACGAGTCAACACTTTTTGACATGAGCACACTAGGACCATCTTTGGAGCCACCTCTAGGACTTTTTAACTTATCAGTCAGCAATTTCAAACTGCGACTTCTGTTTCTGTTCAGACTTGAGCTCCGTTTTGCTGCAACAGGAGACCCCGATGGGGGAGATCCTCGAGGAGAGGTCTGAGTTGAATGCGCCTTCGGGATCATCTGTTGGGGCTTAATAACCTTCGCTCTCAAAGGTGACTTCTCAAAAATGCTTCCCTCCCTCCATTTCTTTATTTCTTCCATCAGATTCCTGATTTCGCTAGCCTGGCCAGGGTCTGTTTTATGCCGATAGTGATGTCCGATGGTGTTGCTCCCAAATTTTGGCAGTTTGGGCCTTGTGACCTTTGGGGACACGGTTTCCTTTACGGTGTTCAGCTCATCATCACCACTTCTCGTGTCTTCCATAGTGATTTTGTTCTCAGCTATTTGAGAACTTGAACAGTCATTTTCCTAAAACAAGAAGTACAATCTATTTTTCCATGAATTTTCATTTCCTGATCAAAAGACTAGCTAGCTACAATAAGTGGTTAGCTTGTGGCTTTGATAATAATTAAGTGAACACATAATTGTCAATGACAAGCAAAAGTGCCTTTGTCGTACAGATATGTGTGTCAATTAAAAATTACAAGTATCATTATCATATTCTGAAATCTCCATTTGGTGTAATTTTCCGCATATTAATAAAATACTTTATGTTGAAAAAAACATGGAACAAAGTCTTCAGACTTTTTTTTAACTACACATTTTTCTTAAAAGGACTGGTTTACAAATGTTTGTATTTTTGAAAAAGATCTTTAAATTCATATACTAACCAAACATAATATCTTGAACAATATATACTTATTATTATAAAAAGATAAAAGTTGAACCCCCAATTTTGCCTTCACCTGGATTCAAACCCTAAACCATTTGGGACCAAACGCTTCAGTACTCCCTGGTATCTTAAATGCTATGTTTTCCAAATTATTAATGAAACGTGTTACAGACACTTTATTACATTGTCAATTTTGATTGATGATTATTCATAAACACATGTTTAACAACAGTCTTGGCATTATTTTTTTTAAGGCACTAGCCCGATCGGGCTACCAGCTTGGAAATTTCACTCGCCCGAATCAATTTTAACTAGCCCGAATTAAAGTTATAATTCTGTAACATTTGTAACTATGTCAGTCTTGGACCTAACCCACTCCATCCGGTAATAATACAAGTTATAAAGTCTAGAGAGATCAACTTACTACACTGTTCAATGAGTGCCCAATGAAGATTATCGATTCAGTTCTGAATAAGCTTCTATAGCAGGGGTGTCAATTGTCCCAAATGTGAAATCCGGAAAATTAGACTGAGGGTCTGGGGCCGCACGTCCCCAACCACGATAAAGGGCAGAGCTCCCCCAGCCCTAACTTATTGTACTTTTTTTAGTCTTTCTAGTTGTAATTACTGGTTAATATTTATTCTTTAATCTGATCTTGTCAACTATTTGTTACACATCAACCGAAACTGGTGACACGAGGATACAATGCAAAATAGTATAAATCAGACCATTTGTATCACCGCATGTGTATTCGTCATTGTATAGAAAATGTTATAAAGAACGTCGAAAATAAAAAAATAATAATTAAAATCGACGAAAAATACTGTATCCGAAAAAAGAATGTCCGAAAAATGTACGTGTTTTGCACATGAAATAAAATGTGCATATCGTTTAATTTCAGACAAT
>VMBQ01001009.1:241741-381533 GCA_007657795.1 Dreissena rostriformis | reverse complement strand
AAAATAATAGTAAATGAAACGTGGGTAAAATCAGTATTTTGGACAAAAAAATCACATAGTGAATAAAATTCATGACAAGTGGGTAGTGCGTCCTGAATAAATGACACATCAAAATAAGCACTTCGTGGCCATGAGTCGGTCAGAATAATTAACCCGTTCAAACTGGAATAAAGTGGCTAGGCAGGCATTATGTGAATAGCACAAACTAACAATACTAAAATATACTATAAAGTGTACATTAATAGTATCACTTTATATGAATAACGTGTCCTGTGGTTTTGACACAATTACTGAATAACGTTAAAGTCGATAAAGCTAACGATTCATAACCTTAACATTAAGATAAAAAAAGACTTCATGCAATGGTTTGTCAAACATTTTATTATTGATAAAAAAAAGAAAATAACAACTTGTAATTTAACAAAAAACTATAATTTGACACATGATAGGTTTGAAATTCGGCTTTCACCAATTTGAGCAACTGTGACCAGATTGGTACCTTAACATTAAGATAAATGAAAAACTGCAAGCAATGGGTTTTCGTCTTCTTATTTGCATTTTGTATTTCAGATGACTTGTGCAAGGACGCTACAAGCCTGACTCCGATTATCGACCATCCGTACGCCTGCCATCTCGGGGTCATGTGCAGTGCAGACGGGATTGTATTAGGAGTCCCCGTATCGAAATGCAGCAAAGACCAATGTTTAAACACTCTGAATATGGCTTATAGGTGTGACTCGTGTAATTGTACTAAAGGAGGTACGTGAAATTGTTCTCCTGATATGTAATACTCAAAAACAAAATCGGTCGGTTCATAATTACTTTGAATTTCGCTTGCATAATTCGTGCGATGTTAAGAAATTATAAACAAAAATGGCTCATAGGTGTTACTCGTGTAACTTCACTAAAGGAGGTACGTGAAAATATGCTACTATAATTCTATAGTCGAATACTAAAATTGTAAGATTCATGTTAACTTCATGTTTACTGTGAATGTCGCTTGCTTTTTCAGAGACACGACATGATGAGTTATTTTTATTAAAGGGATATTTTTGACATTTTGTTTTCAATTAGTTTTCAGCTATTCAATGAATACAAGAGCTTTTTACATAAGAAACACTTAACACTAAATAATTTATAAATAAACTGTAAATACATGTTCGTTTATCAGTAATCAACATGATATTTTTTAACATTATCAAAAATAACAAACATTAGAATGATTTGGAGTGTTTCTGTTGTTTTCGTTAAAATTTGTGTCAACACGTTGATCGATTACAAAAAATAAAACTCGTATGATGCGATATAACATTCGGAAAAAGCCGAGCGGTCAATACGATAGGCTTTTAATCCGGACGGCATCCGAATCCAAGTGGTGTTTTTTGTACATCTTTGGGTTCCTTAAAATGCAAAACATCTCTAGAACTAGTAACTTTAAAACATATCTAAATATTTGGTAAACAGAACACCTGTTAAGGAACCGAACACTTTTAATAATTTTGCCGACAGCTTATATCACAAGCCTTTGTCTTTCAGGGCCATTGCCGACGACGACCGTCTCGGTGCCGACAGAGAAATAAGCTGGACCACCACGATGCCTTCTCCTCGTTATATTTTTTAATATAAAATTATTCTTGCCAGTGTCATATTTAATCAGTCATTGTTAGTTCTTATGTAGTACGTCGAATTGACCTGTTCATCATGACATCTGCAATATGTGCGCATACAGTTGCACGAGCACTTCATTGGTGTTTTATATCCACAGATTTTTGTCACCCATTTCGTGTTGTCGTATCGTGATTTGCGATTATTATTAGTTTTACCGAATGTCTCTAATAAAGTTTACTCTGTATATAAATTGGGTTTCACCACTCATGTGTCGGTGTGCTCTCATATTTATGGAAATTACCAATTTAATCATTACGTTTAAACAGGGATATTCTTCGTATTGTTATTTGTAGTATATGATATATTTACCTTCGCCCTTATGAATATGGAGAGAAAGGGAAAGTATTTGTTTCAAAGTATTGGGTTACCACTACAGTAGTGCAGTCGTCAGCTTCACTTTGCAATTTATGTGGAAATTTAATGAAGAGGACCAATACAATTTATATCTGTTTTTTTTTCTCATTTTGATTGTGTTTGTATTTATTTTCAAGAGTACAACGTAGTAATGTTAGTGAAATTTAATACTCGGAGCACATGACATGAGCACATGACACGATGTGCGCGCACAGCTCTTTTGCTAGAATCTACGATGATTTCATGCAACATTTTCTGACAATCAGGAGAAAGTGAAAGTAATTGTTTTGAAAATAAAAAAAAAATATGTTTACACTAGTGAAGTCGTCTTCTTCACTTCGCAATTTATCTGAAAATTTAATGAACAATTGTGTTACTGCATTTTAAAATTTTGCTTTACTAAACTAATACAAATTTATCCATATTGCATATATTTAAACATTCTATTGGTCCACTTTAAGAAATGTCCACATTAATTGCAAAGTGATCACAACACAACACGTTTATTGGCAATTGTAATGGAGTACTTTACCTTTGGTGTGTCGTCACTGGAAAAAGATCACCCATGCAAATTGTTAACACTATTACAGTGTACATGGCACTAACATCTCCTGTGTGGCTAAACAGCGTGCAAATATACAAATTTGACATGGATTTTATGGGAATTAAATAATTCTTTGTAAATCGTTTGTTGTTGCATTGTTGGCATTGGATCAGAGATTCTTATTTCACCAGAATTAAGTCATTGTAGGATATTGGATATTTCCTTAGAAACAGGCTGATTCTAGGAAGGCACCCTAGCAACCCTTATTTGTTTATATCATTCCTTTCAATCATTTGATCAATGTGGGGTCTCCTACCAGTTTTTTTTTGCTACTTAAAAAAGGCCATAACACGGACCCGATCCAAAAGCAAACGAACCCGATCCCAAATCGAAATTGTTAAAAAATAAATCCAATTTCCAAAAAAAGAAAAAGCCGAGCGGTCAATACGATAGGCTTTTAATCCGGACGGCATCCGAGTCCAAGTGGTGTTTTTTGTACATCTTTGGGTTCATAAAAATGCAAAACATCTACTTTAACTAGTAACTTTAAAACATATCTACATATTTTTTAAAGAAGGTGTGTCACAAGTAACAACCAGGTGACGACCTTCAAGGTCAAGGTCAAGGTCGAACTTTGAGGTCAAACGTCAAGATACATGGCTGCATTGACAGAATAGGGCATTCCGTTCTATAACTTGACAGTTTATTTAAAATGTTAAGATAACTTGGCACTTATGTTAAGCTGTAAGAATCTGTGCGGTGCCATAAGCATCATGCGGCTACCCCCAGAGTCCCAGGTCACTATAAAACTATATGTGCAACTACGACAGATTTTGTTTAGAAATAATGCTTGTTTACTCTATAAATTAACTATGCGTTTAAGGACTAAAAATTTACCATGACTGTATGAATGCGATAGTCGTAAGACTAGTCTTAATCAAATCAAAACGCTTATACATGTACCAGATAAAAGACCAGTTTCAGTTATTAACAGCTTAATGTTAGTTTATGGTGTTGAGATAGTTATGATGAAGTAAAGAATGAAAAGGAATCAATTCAAACCTACACAGAACACCAATTTTTATGCCCCCGGTAGGGTGGCATATAGTGATCGCATTGTCCGTCTGTCCGTCTGTCTGTCCGTCCGTCTGTCCGTCTGAAATTCCGTCACACTTTGCGTTTAGGTTTTGCGTTTAGGTTTTGAAAAATGTGGAAAAAGGGGGGCATATGTCATCCTATGGTGACCCCTTGTTGTTTATAAGATTGCCATCTACGTGTGACATTGACGTAGGAGGCATGTACATGGATCATGCCCGCGAAGCATTATCTCGAGAAAGTGAACATTGGTGTCACACTTATTATCAATCTAGAAATAACTGGGTTAAAGACGACTGAACGCGCGTCTGGCGTTAAAGATACGTGTTCTTGTGCGCGAGACATCGCATCATTATGTGAATATTTAGGCCTGTTTATTTCAAAATCTGTAAAACGAGTTATGTAGCGTTAAAAAAAAAATGAGACCGACAGAAGGACGGTCGGAATGATGGACGGAAAGACACGCTCATCCCTATTGTCTTAACCCATTTATGCCAAGTGGACTCTCCCATCCTTCTAAATTGGATCAATTTATTTCCAAAATTAGGGATGTCTGGTATATTTATTTCTATATTTAGAATATTTCTTACAGAAATCATGCGGCGTCTCATCTGGGTCTACGCTGTTTGCCAAGGCCTTTTTTCTAGACGCTAGGCATAAATGGGTTTTAAAGAAAACTACTAAAATGATGAAATAGTTAACGTGTTTACCCATGTATACTTTTATAACGAAAGACAGAGAAACTTCACGTATATCTTCTAAACAAATATATCGATTTAAAAATATTTGTGTAATATTACTCTTTATTAACCTTAAATAATATCTAAAAGGAATCGTTAGTTTATATAAACAGCGAAATTGTTAACATACAAAAGGATGGAAACGAGCTTATGCTTATGATTACAATAACAGCCGTTTGGCTATACAACACTTCGCATGTTACGAATATATGTCGACAAATACTGGAACATCCATGCCTTCACCATTTTATTTGCAACATTAGATGTAACGGGCTACAGACACAAATGTTATTAGAATATTAGACCTGAATGTGAAATGTGTTATCTATTCTAAACGAGCATGTTGCCACAGATGCCGTTTTTGGATGCTCATTTTTATCTATCACATGGAGAAACATGTGACGTTACCACATATAACGACCATTTAGTTAGTGAATCAATTACACACGAAGTTTTGTCTCTAGAAATGATGTCAATATTTCTTCCTGTTGCTTTACTGTTTGTGGTGGCAGCTGATGTGACCACTGGTCGAGAGATGTTTCTTTTGAAGAACGAATGATGGCAATAATTAAAAACGAAACGGTAATGCGACAGGAATTAGAAAAAAAAACTGTACCACAACAAAATAAAAAAGAGCATTTTGTATCTTGTTAAATCTATGTTACCAGAGCACATCTAGAGTTGCAATNTGTTCACTGTAACCTTTTGTATGATTAAGATACACGTTCATTTGAAGTCTAATTGTGCATATCGCCAGAAAGTCCGTATTTGATGATTAATTATGGTAATTGTTGTGTTAACCGCACTTACGTCGTTAAACCACAAGACTGTATTCGATAAATCATAAAACTTAAATAGACATGACTGGCATGTCATGTATGGTTGGGTTTGGGTTTCGGACGAGTTCTAGCGGTGCGATGGAGGATAGATATGGTAGTGGAGAGAGAGAGAGAGAGAGAGAGAGAGAGAGAGAAAGAGAGAGAGAGAGAGAGAGAGAGAGAGATTCGGCGTGTTCTAGTTACTGCTATACACATGCAATTGTCTGATATAGCTTCCGCGGCAGATTGAAATTTATTGTACTGTTTAATTATTGTGTGTTGTAAATATTTTAACTGGTATCCGTTTACTTTGCCTTTTAAATCGGTTATGGACTATGGACTAGACGAACATTACTTTCTACCGTTACTTCTTGATATAAAGCATTATGTTCGCATATGTAATAAACACACAAATTATGTATGTATACGTCGTAAAATATTCAGCGGCTCTATTTCAATGTTGGTACAGATCTGACATTCAACGCGATCGATCATATTTAAAATCGTTTTTGTATGTCGCCTCTGTATGCACATTATAAGTAAATGAAGATTGATTATTCACGCTTTTGAAATCGCAATAGCGTCACAAAAGGATGCACACGTTCTACAAATGGAGTATTTTAAAATCTCCATCAGGACGTAACACGTATTTTATTTAGTTAATTAAGTCTATCGGAAGACTAACGGAAGGATGTTGACATAACACTTTAGATCTACATTTTAAATTGGACTGAAATAAATGCGCGTATATTCAGTTGATTTGTTTAAGCACGAAACATGCAAGTGGAACTTTGTAATGCAAATTTATACCAATAATTGTGTTTTTAAATATGATTGCAGATACAAGCGATATCAATATTGATTACTTAACACCAATGAGTAAACAAAGTGATAGAAATACGACTCGCCATAATTATGGCGATACTAGGGCACATACACCTTTGGCTGATGGAAATGCTAACTGTAAAAGGATACGGGGACATTTAGTCAATGGAAACACTAAGGGTGATATACAAGAATCACGTGATAATTTGGCGAACGGCGATACGAGGAGGCTATGGACTCGCAATCAGCTGATAAATGGCCATGCTAGAAGTAAAAGCGTGCCAGTTCATTCGGCCAACGGTGTTGTAAGGAGTGAACGTTTACAGGCGCGTCTTACCAATAATGACCCTACGATTGAAAGGTCACAGGCTCGTTACGCCGGCAGTTCTGGCGGGACTAACGTACAGACGGATGGAGTCGCTGTTACGTACGCGACGTTCAATAATGATGACAGCCAGTATACATTTGGTGGCATTCCGAAAGACGAAACAACTGGTCTCAACACGGTAGGTAAAGCAGGGACTCTGAATAGTGTTTATGAAAGAATATTTTTAACAATAAGCTTACCGTAAATAATTTCACTGCATTACAAATATGAAATGTGTAAATCGTATTATTACAGCTTTGTTTCCCCTATATTAACAGAAATATTCTACTGAATATGATTTACAGTAAAAGCGATGTAATAGAGGTGTGTTATCGATTTTTAGCGGACAATTGCAGCGAGAGAGTATTCACAACACAGATTTTGGATTGTGTTCAATAGTTTTGTATCATATTTTCTACACGGAGAGGACAGAATATATTAAGCAAATGAATAGTTAAAAGTTTTATATGTATTATTGTTTGGAAGAATGCACATTTTACTATATGCCTGTGCGGCAGCTATTGTTTCAGGCGAATCACAAAACGTGTTCGTCAAAACACAGCAAAAAATACCAAGGTGACGGTATCTACAGCGAAGTGTACGATGAGATATACGACATTGAGCCGGACACCGCTAGTACACCTAACAAGAACATATACACTGAGCCGGACTTCTTAAGTACACCTAACAAGAACAGACACACTGAGCCGGACACCCCAAGTACATCTAACAAGAACAGACAAATTGAGCCGGACACCCCAAGTACACCTAACAAGAACAGACACACTGAGCCGGACAACCCAAATACACCTAACAAGAACAGACACACTGAGCCGGACACCCCAAGTACACCTAACAAGAACAGACACACTGAGCCGGACACCCCAAGTACACCTAACAAGAACAGACGCTTCATGATTGCCTTGGTCAGTTCCATTGTTACCGTCGTACTGGCAGGAGCAACATTTGCAGTCGTGTGCTTCTTACAAATCAGTAAGAATCGTGGAAATATAGATGTGAATTGTTTTACAATAAATAAAGATAAGGTCATTCAGTTAATATAGACTAATTTATTGAATTCGTAATCAGTTAATTAATCAATACAATATATGCCATAAACATATTTAAAATAAATGTGTATATAGGAGTGCAATCATATGATTAGCAAAAATATTTATCGCTATATATGCATATTGATTGTTATGTATTTATTAAAACAATCATCGCATAATAACCGTTTCTTTTATACAACAAAACGTGTCTTTCGAATGTTAAGAGATGTTTCCTTTTTATTATTTATTTACAAAATGCATATTCCAAGGAATAAACTAATAATCAAGTTTATATTTTAAGAGCAATGTTTATTAAATGGTCTATGATAATCCAAAATAGTCAGTTTCGATAATGTTTGCAGGGAGTAAAATACTAAATTTTATTATTTTTCACATAACTTAATTTTCTGTAACTTGATTTGTTATGACTATTTGGAAATCATATTTTTGATTTATTCGGTTTTGTTTTATTTTCAGATTCTTCGAAGTCTCCGGGTAAGCAGGACAATAATGGATTTAAAAGCCAAATATGCACAAAAATAAGTAGTAGTATTTTAATGTATTTTGAAAAGAAAACTGTTTATTTTTTACTAATAATAAAATATCTTTAATAAATTTCAAGCTCAATAATGAATCTTGTACCTTTCAAATAAGATAACTTAAAAGTCTGCACTATTTTTTTTATACAAAACATACGCGCGTTTCTTCGACTTCCGATTAAAGGACCAACATACAAGCACTATGCCTCTATTCAGTTGAGTTCGTGGAACCAGACTACACATTTAACATGGGAGAACCTGGCAATCTGACGTTCGGGATTGTCAACCCGACAAATTTGACAGAGCTGTATATCTCACGAGAATTCACAGTACTATTCGCCTCGACCAACAACACCAGTCCTAATGTGGAAATAGCAAATGCGCATGCGCACATATCGGTCCTCAAGACAGAACTCAGCAACCATTCTGTAAGGGTGGATCTTCTGTTTTACCCAGTTTTGTGCAGCGATGCTGGCGGAAAAACAGGAATTGTTACTTACGCCTGCTCCATTAAAATGACTGATTCAACGTGGAGCAATGTGACGAAAAGAGTTCGTTTCCAGCGTAAGTACTTCCAACGTAGTTAACTCCGGTATATATGGCTTGCCAGTCTTTAATACTTTGACTGGAAATACCAATACGTATTAACGGGCTAATTCGAGTGAAAAATATAACATAAAAGCTATTTAAAAGATATATAAGGAAATTTATTGGATGTTGCATAAACAGGAAAAAAATCGAATGATTTGGAAAACATGTAAACCGTTCACGTTGCCTTATTATATTTAATCGATAGTGTTACATAATTATACTGTCATTTAGCTACATCACATGCTATTAAACGTTCAAAAAGGAGACACATATAACGTGGATTGATAGTCCGACAAACTAGTAAATTGTGTTTCACACTTAATAAAAATTTAACTTCTGCAAAACATTAACATACGATATTAAAAAAGTTTTGCGCTAATATGTGCCATTCGACATCTAAGAACAGTTTATTTGGTTTATTATAGAGACTAGAACATTTTATTTTTAAGGACTGCCGGGAGTCCCAAAGCTGACTATGTCAAGGGAGGTAATAAACAACAAGTTCACGCGGGGTGACCTCCCCTACGTTTGCGAGGGCGAGCTAGGCGATCCGCGAGGACAGCTGATAATAGAAAGCGACTTCGATGGCGAGTTTCAAGCGTTCCTCACGCTGGACAACAAAAACAACTCAATAGGATTTATTTTTGATGACAAACTGACTAATGAATCCTGCGGAAACTATCAGACATTTCCGTTTGCCTTCCACAAGGCCAACATGTCCATGAACTTCAAGAGGCTTCGTTGTTCAATAAAACCTTCGTCGGAAATTTTAAACAGCGATGTAAAATCTTCCGATGAAGGGATCATAAAGGTGGTACCAGGTTAGTGATACAACATTTGTGGAAATCGGGCAATTCAGTGATACCTCTATTGGACCAAGCCTTATATAGTTTTGTAAAAAAATCAATGCTCAATAATAAAAATAGTATTAATAAATGAAACGTGGGTATGGTCAGTATTTTAGGGGGGAAAAATAACATGACATTGTGAATAACAGTCATGACACGTGGGTTGTTCGTTTTATATAAATGACAATAAGAATAAGCAATACGTGGCCAAGTGTGGGTCAGCATAAGTAACACGATGAAGTCGTTTCGTAATGGAATAATGTGGCTAGGCAGGCACATTGGGACAATCACAAACTAAACTCTTTTAAATCAATTACTTAAATGTATCGTCTTATATGAATAACATGTTCTGTAATTTGGGCAAAATTGCCGAAAGCGTAAAACGTCAATTAAGTTAACCTACCATTATCTTAACATTTAGATAAAAGAAAGGCTTCAAGCTAATGTTTATCAAACATTTTATTATTTAAAAATAAGAAAACAACATTTTGTAATTTAACCAAAAAAACATCAACTTGAAATTTTACCACAAAAAATATATATTTAACTTGACGGCTGATAGGTTTGTAATTCGGTCTTTATATTTTTATTAGCAATTGTGACCAGATTGGCAACACACGTTAGATTCAGATTCTTATTTGCATTTTTCATTTCAGAGGACTGGTGCAAGGACGCCACTAGCCTGACTCCGATTATCGACCATCCGTACGCCTGCCATATCGGGGTCATGTGCAGTGCAGAAGGGATTGTCTTAGGCGTCCCATATGGCTGCAGCGAGGACAAATGTTTCACCACTCTGAATATGGCGTATAGGTGTTACTCATGTAATTGTACCAAAGGAGGTACGTGAAAATGTGCTACACGAATTCTATAATCGAATACTAAATCGATAGGTTCATGTAAACTTCATGTTAACTTTGAATGTCGCTTGCTTTTTTTATAGACACGACATTGTGAGTTAATTTTATTAAATGGATATTTTTATCTTTGTTTTTTAGCTACTTTTCAGCGATTCAATATATAAAAGAGCGTTTTACATAAGAAACACTAAACACTAAATAATAAAGGAATACAAATATAAACTGAAAATACATGTTCGTTTATCTGTAATCAACATGGGAATTTTTACAATTATCAAACATTACGAACGTTAGATTTGGAGTGTTTCTGTTGTTTTCGCTAAATTTTGTGTCAACACGGTGATCGATTACATAAAATAAAACTCGTATGATGCGATATAATATTCGGGGAAAGCCTAGCAGTCAAGGCTTTAAATCCGGANTTATTTTCAGATTCTTCTAAGTCTCCGGGTAAGCAGGACAGAAATGGATTTAAAAGCCAAATATGCACAAAAATAAGTAGTAGTATTTTAATGTATTTTGAAAAGAAAACTGTTTATTTTTTACTAATAATAAAATATCTTTAATAAATTTCAAGCTCAATAATGAATCTTGTACCTTTCAAATAAGATAACTTAAAAGTCTGCACTATTTTTTTTATACAAAACATACGCGCGTTTCTTCGACTTCCGATTAAAGGACCAACATACAAGCACTATGCCTCTATTCAGTTGAGTTCGTGGAACCAGACTACACATTTAACATCGGAGAACCTGGCAATCTGACGTTCGAGATTGTCAACCCGACAAATTTGACAGAGCTGTATATCTCACGAGAATTCACAGTACTATTCGCCTCGACCAACAACACCAGTCCTAATGTGGAAATAGCAAATGCGCATGCGCACATATCGGTCCTCAAGACAGAACTCAGCAACCATTCTGTAAGGGTGGATCTTCTGTTTTACCCAGTTTTGTGCAGCGATGCTGGCGGAAAAACAGGAATTGTTACTTACGCCTGCTCCATTAAAATGACTGATTCAACGTGGAGCAATGTGACGAAAAGAGTTCGTTTCCAGCGTAAGTACTTCCAACGTAGTTAACTCCGGTATATATGGCTTGCCAGTCTTTAATACTTTGACTGTAAATACCAATACGTATAAACGGGCTAATTCGAGTGAAAAAGATAACATAAAAGCTATTTAAAAGATATATAAGGAAATTTCATTGGATGTTGCATAAACAGGAAAAAAATCGAATGATTTGGAAAACATGTAAACCGTTCACGTTGCCTTATTATATTTAATCGATAGTGTTACATAATTATACTGTCATTTAGCTACATCACATGCTATTAAACGTTCAAAAAGGAGACACATATAACGTGGATTGATAGTCCGACAAACTAGTAAATTGTGTTTCACACTTAATAAAAATTTACCTTCTGCAAAACATTAACATACGATATTAAAAAAGTTTTGCGCTAATATGTGCCATTCGACATCTAAGAACAGTTTATTTGGTTTATTATAGAGACTAGAACATTTTATTTTTAAGGACTGCCGGGAGTCCCAAAGCTGACTATGTCAAGGGAGGTAATAAACAACAAGTTCACGCGGGGTGACCTCCCCTACGTTTGCGAGGGCGAGCTAGGCGATCCGCGAGGACAGCTGATAATAGAAAGCGACTTCGATGGCGAGTTTCAAGCGTTCCTCACGCTGGACAACAAAAACAACTCAATAGGATTTATTTTTGATGACAAACTGACTAATGAATCCTGCGGAAACTATCAGACATTTCCGTTTGCCTTCCACAAGGCCAACATGTCCATGAACTTCAAGAGGCTTCGTTGTTCAATAAAACCTTCGTCGGAAATTTTAAACAGCGATGTAAAATCTTCCGATGAAGGGATCATAAAGGTGGTACCAGGTTAGTGATACAACATTTGTGGAAATCGGGCAATTCAGTGGTACCTCTATTGGACCAAGCCTTATATAGTTTTGTAAAAAAATCAATGCTCAATAATAAAAATAGTATTAATAAATGAAACGTGGGTATGGTCAGTATTTTAGGGGGGAAAAATAACATGACATTGTGAATAACAGTCATGACACGTGGGTTGTTCGTTTTATATAAATGACAATAAGAATAAGCAATACGTGGCCAAGTGTGGGTCAGCATAAGTAACACGATGAAGTCGTTTCGTAATGGAATAATGTGGCTAGGCAGGCACATTGGGACAATCACAAACTAAACTCTTTTAAATCAATTACTTAAATGTATCGTCTTATATGAATAACATGTTCTGTAATTTGGGCAAAATTGCCGAAAGCGTAAAACGTCAATTAAGTTAACCTACCATTATCTTAACATTTAGATAAAAGAAAGGCTTCAAGCTAATGTTTATCAAACATTTTATTATTTAAAAATAAGAAAACAACATTTTGTAATTTAACCAAAAAAACATCAACTTGAAATTTTACCACAAAAAATATATATTTAACTTGACGGCTGATAGGTTTGTAATTCGGTCTTTATATTTTTATTAGCAATTGTGACCAGATTGGCAACACACGTTAGATTCAGATTCTTATTTGCATTTTTCATTTCAGAGGACTGGTGCAAGGACGCCACTAGCCTGACTCCGATTATCGACCATCCGTACGCCTGCCATATCGGGGTCATGTGCAGTGCAGAAGGGATTGTCTTAGGCGTCCCATATGGCTGCAGCGAGGACAAATGTTTCACCACTCTGAATATGGCGTATAGGTGTTACTCATGTAATTGTACCAAAGGAGGTACGTGAAAATGTGCTACACGAATTCTATAATCGAATACTAAATCGATAGGTTCATGTAAACTTCATGTTAACTTTGAATGTCGCTTGCTTTTTTTATAGACACGACATTGTGAGTTAATTTTATTAAATGGATATTTTTATCTTTGTTTTTTAGCTACTTTTCAGCGATTCAATATATAAAAGAGCGTTTTACATAAGAAACACTAAACACTAAATAATAAAGGAATACAAATATAAACTGAAAATACATGTTCGTTTATCTGTAATCAACATGGGAATTTTTACAATTATCAAACATTACGAACGTTAGATTTGGAGTGTTTCTGTTGTTTTCGCTAAATTTTGTGTCAACACGGTGATCGATTACATAAAATAAAACTCGTATGATGCGATATAATATTCGGGGAAAGCCTAGCAGTCAAGGCTTTAAATCCGGACGACCCCCGAATCAAAGTATTTTTTTGTACATCTTTGGGTTTGGTTAAAATTCTCTCTTGTTTTTATAGAGTGCTTGAGCTCTCCAATTTCGTTAAATCTATCGAGTACAGGCATTTAATTTGGGAGACTTCTTAAAATGCAACACATCTATGAGGAAGTCCCTTTAAAACATATATAACTGTTTTGTAAACAGAAAACCAGTTACGAAACGGAAAACGTTTACTTTTGCCAACAGCCAATGCCTGTGTCTTTCAGGGCCATTGCCGACGGCGACGACCACCGTGTTGCCGACAGGGAAATGAGCTTCACCAATACGATGTATTGTCCTTGTTATATTTGCTCACTTAAAATTATACGTACCACTGTCCTCTTTTATCATCCATTGTCAGTTCTTATGTAGTTCGTCTTAAACACCGTTCCATCATGCCTTCACCGATATGTGCGCAAACAGATGCACGAACCCTCTATTGTCTTCTTTTATTTGCACAGATTTTTCTCATCCAGTTGGTATTATGATTTTGTGATTTGCGAATCTGACCCAAAGTTAAAAACTAAGCGCACCACTATTTTACCAATTACATTACGTATTACAAGACTCATTATCAGCCAATATTACCATCGATATAATAAAAATTGTAATGATGCTTGTTATCGTAGTTTTATTTAAACTAAACATAATAACTGAAAACACAAGCAATGTACAATGTATTTCAAATAATAACACAAATATTTGAAATATAAGAAGTTACAAGTTGTAACCGCTGTTACGTTAATAAATACACATGGATTGATAAGAGTCATAGCCGTGGTTACAAATATGTAAAGGCGGTTGCGAATTGTATTTGGTGTGTACACATTTTGCGATATCAGCAGAGAAGAACAAGAAACAATAAAGCGTATGGATAACTAAATAAATTGGAATAGGGACGCAGTTGGGAACAGATTTGGAGCACGCTTGAGTTGTTGCATATTTCAAATATCAAAAACGTTCTGCAGGACTCAAAGAGTAAATCTAAATTTGTGTGAACGCCTTAACAATGTTCGGTATAATAAGGCTATCAGCTGTCGCAAGCAGAGTTATTACTTACCCAAATGATTGGTCAGAACGAGTAGTGGATATTATTACTAAACAGTTCGAGATATTTCCCTAAGCGCGAAAAGAGGCATCGAAAATATTCATATTATCCGTTGTAATGGACATATACTAGAAGATGCTTTCGTGGAACCAGTTCTTCTAAGGAATAACGAGACAATATACCAAGTACCCTACTCTATCGATTACAACTGTAATGCTCACTAAGCCAGCGAAAGAAAATGCATGTCAAACGCATTCCGAGGCCGGTCTTTTGTATAACAAAAGTAATGGTGACGCGATATCAATCTTCTATGAGAGAAAATAAGATTTACATTCAACACAATGTACTAAATCATCGACGTGCAATGTATAACATGTAAAATAAAATAAAAAGGACAAATGTTACAATTTCAAGCAGACCTAATTGTAATAAACATGCAAACGTTGACAAAACACTGAAAGTCTTTCACAAGTAGCATGTTTTTCCTTATTTGATCAAACATCAATATACAATAACATCATTGATTGCAAAGAACCATCTGTCTGTTTTATTTTCATCCTTCATGTATGATTTATATGTTGCTTGGCAGTTTCGCCACTCCTTCTATTCCATACACATATTGACCAAGAAGTCGAAACAAATGCCAATTTGTGGCATTAAACTGCGGTTGCAATTGTATGGAAGCGGTGTAGTAAAACCACTCACGATGCAGCCGATTCTCGAGTTCCAAAATGTGACCAAAAATGTTAAATGTAGACGATGCTGGGGCAGAAATACAGCATTCTACCAGCTTTATTATTGCTTCTGTTTTTTTTTCGTCTCTGTCTGGCTGAAAGGTACTGAAGGTTATAAAGGAACGGCTCAGGGGAGACCATAACATCAGCCAGTTCTAATTTTTTGTCGTCACCAGAAGACGTACTAGCGTTCATTTCGCATTGAAGATGCATTGATACGCAGCTTAGCTCATGTCGGGTGAAGTAGATATATTATAATACCTTTGATATGCGTTACACAAATGTCTTCGGTGGACTAAAGTCGTCTTCTGTGCATATTTGAATACACTCTTGTGACTTGTTCATAACCATGTCCGGAGTTATAATGCTCTCAACCTCCGCTAGCAAAGATTCTGCTCGGTCAAATTGTTTGGTACAAACACACAGTGAAGCGTACTCTAAATAATTAAATATATTTCCTGAACAAAGAGAGCATTCGTACTTATCGATTATACTCTTTGAAACATGCCTTCCATCTGCTATAATGGACGATGCCTCAATTGACGCAATAGTGTTTTGTACTAAATGCACAAGCAGGTTTAGTACACTCCTGTATGTACTTCTTTTATCTCTTCTAAGACGTCTATGAAGCCCCTTCAAAATCATATCGATCTGTTGCTTTCTTGACATAGCCACACGTACCTTCAATAAAATACGTCGTGTCACCTCCGTAACGATTGTTGAACGATTATTCATCCGAGACGCTAATTTCACACCTTTTGTGTCAGGATTGATTGCCAATCTAGCACCCACATTGTCAATGTGTAAGTCATAGATACATGTCAGCTTCGAATCAATCATTTGTGTCAGTTTTTCAATTAGCACTTGACATTTGCGGGCTTGCAATTTATAAGCTTACATGTTTACACGTGCAATAGTATGTGGGAACAATATCGACGCTTAAGGAAACGCCTAAACGTGTTTAGACAGAAAACAACACACTGTAGGAGATTATCGTCCCTCCATAGATCTTCTGGAAAGTGTTCAACTGTGTACAATAACGCAGTTTTCATATGGAACGTATTCAATCCGTCACCCACTAGAGGTTGCAAAAATTGTTGTCTAATCATTTTTGTGATAATGTATGTTTTTAATTGTAGAATATTCAGATCTAGCATTAATAAACGTTCCATCTATGTGGTTGACACTCGCCACTGAAGAGATACATACTCATTTGGATATTTTTACGTTTATTGTGCCGGACTTACTGTTCGAATCATAGCATAATGCATTACTGATGTTTCCAGGCAGAATAAGAAAACCTCCGCATTTGATTGCTTTTATAAATGTCGTTTGTTTTGGCCTATGGCCCGGCTTTGGTCTGGTAAACACACATAGACAATCAAATGGAAGCCATTTATGGAATTTCGCCATGACAAAATCGACATTGGCTAATGTGAAGGCAGGTCCCCGTTGTTTTAATCTGGAATTTTGAAAGAAGTAGTTGACGCTCCTATTAGTTATTAATACCCGGCCGTGATGGCTGACCCAAAAATTGTCCTGTGGCCCAACATCAAACTTGGACAAATGATGTTTATTTAGAGGACACATGTTGTTTCCAAGCTTTATTTCACAATTTAGACTGCAGCATTGTGGAAATGATACTTTCTTGTCTTTCACAAGATTTATCCGGTATTTATATTTATCTGACAGACGACCTAAACATGTCTTTATGTCTGTTTTCATGATTACATCTTCATCCGACATCAAACCAGTTGAAGTCGATCCCTCACTTTGGCTGCCTACTACGAAACATTATATCTTTAATGAAGGTTTATATAAGAATGATAAAAAAGAATCCGATATTCCGTCAAGGTATACGTATCTTCTAAACTTAACCATATCTTTAGACAAACCTATGTCTTCCATGACCTGTGATAATTTTACAGATGTTTTATCCATGATACTTTTATCAAATCACTGACATACACTTAAACAAAATACTTCTACACGATAGGGTCTCATAAATATGTAATATAAAGCTCCTTTGTATCTTCCAGAGCTTTGTTAAGATTTGATTTCACATTTGGATTTCCAATTTAATGTTTACGCTAGTCTCGGCTTAACGCACGGCATGTGTACATTTAACACTACAGCTATGTAACCGCAATATCGATCCGCATTAAAGGCTATATACATGTATGCTAACTCTCAAATAAAGAAAAAACCTGAGTTTAATGGCGTTATTGTTAATCTGTCAAGATATCGTCGTTAGTTTGTCAATCTTTCAAAAGTTAATTTAGAAGTCAAGTTTCGAAATTAATTTAATACATTTAATGAGTTATTTTACGTTCAGACTCACTATCTAGGTCCTTAATTTCAAATTTATGTAAACATGACAGATTGAAAAGTGAAATCGTCTTAAACGTTTCTTATTACTAGATTCTATTTTAGGTGTGATTTAGTTTAAAAGTCATATTAATATGCTCTTTAGGCTACACATCGCACTTCATAAATGACATTTTGTATTTATTAACACAATTGACATTGCAAAATCGGTCTCAATAAAGGTTCTATTTTACTTAAGGTTAAACACCTAATGCACGCATTCCTAGTGAGGCCAAATCACTACAATTTGCTCAGATAAAAACACCGTTAGTGAGGGATATGAAGCATTTATTATAACAAAAGAAAATACACACCTCATTCAAAATCATGTCTTCCTTTAATTGCGTATTACTGCTAAATATTACATGTTTAAAGTTACCATGTTCGGCTTTATCGAATAAAACGTGCAATCATCATGCATGCGATGTTTATAGAATATACTTAATCACGACAATGTAAAGGAAAGTATGTCGTTCAATATTCCGATTATAGTCACTCCAAATACATAATTCGACCGACATTTTATAACGTGTATTTATCACAAGATACAAATGTGTGAAGTGTGTATGTATCTGAAGTGATGAAAACTGGGTAGTTAGTCAGGTGGGATGAGCAAGAGGTGGGCAAAGATGAAGAGGAGGTGCAATGCTGAGAAAATCATGAGGACGAAGTTGGGAGAGGTGAGATGGGAATTATGAAAGATAAAAAGAAAGTGATGATAGATGGGAGGGAGTTTATATCGCTAAAACCATTCAGGATGAAAAAGATGATGTCAGGAATTGAAAAGGAGGAGTAGAAGTTAGTATAGACATGATGTACGAGTGGGAGGAGAGGAATAAAAAGATAGGGGTTGGCGTAGTGGAGGAATCGAGGAGGGTTAAGGAGGAAGTTACAACGGAGAAAAGAAATGACGGTCACTGTGAAGATGATCAGAGCAAGCTCGATTAGGGCCAAACAAATTGACAAGTTTTGCTTGCCTAAAATCTCCGACCATACCTTAGTTCTATAACATACTTTTAACAATGCAAATATATAATGCCGATTGGGATCGCTCATTACTTAGCGAGTTTAGTGTTTTTGCTTATAGCTCCGCCTATCAACTGTTAACATGCTTAAATGTCGAAACATGTTGTTGTTGTTGATGTTATTGTTGTTTGAAAAGCTCGCTAATTTTAAAGCGATCGATACGTCTTTTCGTCATAAAGTACCAAAACACTTAACAAGTCTGTGTTTAATTCGTACACCCGCTGTCTGTTGTGGATATGATTTCCTTCGGAAGTCTTGATAAACAAATACCTGGAAGACAAATACATTTGAAAAAAAGCTGCACCCGCAATTGCAATCCGACATCTCAATTTAAGATTCATAATTTCATACACTTTACATTTCAATTCTGATTTATTGGGTATTTAAAATGCATACGTAGAAACTTTAACACACCAGGGTCAGAATAAAATTTATAATTGACATCAACTGTTGTATTGAAACACTCTCTATCTATTGAAGGACCTCTGGGACGTCGTTTATCTTACCCCATATTCATTCCTGTCACTGAAATCAATTACATATTCCTCTTTATTTCACCATTGGAACGAAATTGGTTTTTCTTCATCGATCATTTTGGTTGATACAATTATTTTACCAAGTGTAATGGCAATAACAAACCTGAAATTATTATATGGTCTAATTATCATGTTTGATATCTAAATAAAACGTAAAACCTTTCAATGCCTCGAAAATTTAATCGCCCTCCCCAGTGAATTAATTTGCGTCAAATGGAATCGATCAAATAACCGTAAACTTTGGTATTCAAATATGTTCATGGTCTACTCTTAAGTTGTAAAACTATATTAAATATGATACTTTAGATAAGTTGTGACAGGGTAATACCCATTCATAATGGCATCATTAATTATTGATCAGCATAATTAATTTTCTTATAACTGTCTAGAAGAACTCTTTGTGCAAGTGTCGTGTCAGGCAATTTTAATTGAAACTCGTTGAATTGCATTCGTTTTCCATGACATGTTTTACAATTAAAAATTCATGCAAAATAGCCCAATTATTGAAATAGAATAGAGCTAAAGGGACGTTAATCGTATTTAGTTAGCAATTTTGAAATGTCTTTAACAAATAATTACACGATCGTCAAGCAGCAGTGCAGAACTAATAACTGTTTAATTTATATTTGATTAATATATTTTTATTTCAATCAGATTTTTCAAAATGCCTGTCTCTAACAAGACAAAAATATCATATAAACATGATATTATTTGTCAAGATAATTAAAATTGCACATTTGTACGACAGAACTGTCATGATTTGATTTCATCCTTATTGTTAACAACTTCTACCAAGGATTGTTGCACTTCCAATTAAATATCCCTTATATAATGAACTAACATGTTTCGATAGAAATACAAACTTGCAGAGAATAATCTTTAATGTGAACATTGGAAATAATTTACAAGAGTTTGTTAGTTACCCATGATGGAACAAATAAAAAGTAAAGCAATCAGATTTCACACTTTATGCATACTTTTTTTATTAAACCATTTTTAAATCTAAAAAGTGTATACACCTTGTCCATGTTACAAACAACAACAACAGTATTTATGCCCAAAATATATTAGGCTCATCATTAATATATTGGTTTCAAAGCTTACTTATCCACATGGCTTACATATTGATTTACATGCATTGACATCGAGCAGCCAATCATTCTGCTACAGCAGCAATTCTTTTAAGTGTAGGCATTATATAACGGTAGACAAATGTCTACAATCACTAGTTAGCATATAATGTATCAAACTAAACATATCACAAGGATATGCTTTTTTAAATCATGATTTGCACCAATAGATCTATATTTGATCACGTACTCAACAAGAAATAATATCAGAAATAAAGTATGTAAACTTGAAATAACATCGAGACAATATACATATCAAAAATAATTGATGCTCATTTTAAGTTTTTCATTTTCAATAATGACAATTCAAGAAGTTTTGCCACAAAGAAGCTTACAAAATAACCGTTTATATACTTTCATGGTATGGTTGAAAGAAGTTGACCCAAACACATGATATACTTATGCAACCTGTACACAATGGTGTGATTTATTTACAATATGAATGCCGAAAATTTATCAGACTCAAGAACACATATTAACATACTTTTTCCCAAGGCACATTTATTACTATTGCCTATATGTTGTCATGTTTGGAAAATGAGCATTCAATCATTTTGTGAAATTGTGTTTTAGCAAGTATTTTTAAATGTAGGCATTCTATATTGATTCGCCGATTTGTTTTTCCAAAGTGGCAAGGAATAAACTTTTGACATACATATCCAATTAAAATTTCACATGCATCGCCACAATAACTCTCTGAAATAAATGATAGTATCACATTACAAAGTTTTTGTTTCATAACGACGCAAATTAACATCATCTGATTTGATACTATAAAAACGAACAACCATCGAATACAGAAATCGATAGAAATTAAACAATAACAACGCTCACTGTTCACGCACTATGATTACGCAGTTAGGTATTCGTTTCTTGTGCTCTTGTTTGCACATACTGCAAAAATACAGATTAGACTTTTTACAAAAATATTCGACGCCCGTTGTACTTCTACTGTTGCTGTGTAAGTTGCTACCGCTTTTGTTGTTTTTGTTGTTATCAAATGTTCCACATATCCAGCAGCGCTGGACATTGTCATACACCGAGTACAGTCTATGACGGGTGATACCACATCGGAGATATGGCTTGGTCACAGTTACCGATTTATCTTCAGATACACCAGGAAGTAAAGTGTCAGGTTGTGGATAATCACTATAAGATTTATAGTCAGAATTGACGCACAATATAACCTTCGGTTGTGTGTTCCCATCCTCATATGTATTACTTAATAATTCTTTCGGTTGTGTACGGTCATCGGGAATTTGTCAAAAGTCATCCTGATATGTCTTCAGTTCACACAAGCGCTGCTCATCCCTTTTTTCCGCAACTCTTTCCTCCGTCAGGATATAAAGTCCCTCTGCGTCCAAACGATTTAGTCTCAAAGCTGCATCGAGGCCGGCAGCTACGACACCTGCTCTTTCGCTCACTTCCTGATGGTTTGTTTGTTTTTCACTAGCGGTATATAATCTTGGGGCATTGTTATTTCGCTCGCATTTGCAAGAGCATCTTCACACCCTACCGGAGCTGTGTCACTAATTGATGGCCTAAACTGGAGTTGCAGAAGGTCTTTGAATTCACAAGGAAAAGTGTTACGTCTTTTATGTTTTGGGGGCAAATTTAACACATTTATAAACAATTGATTAGTTGTTACTTTGTGGACGTGTCCGCATTTCTTACACGTACACTCTTCGTTGTTCTGTGGGGGACAAGTGCTTTTTGGGGGGGGTCGAATATAAAAGTGCTTTCAACATACGATTTACCGGATATCATCGTGAGAAGGTGGCGAGGCGCTACGTCCGCGTCTATCGGAACTTCCGGTTACAGTTCTGTAGGACACAATAGACGAACATGGCGAACCGTTAATATTTAACATGCTGGATTGCTCGTTTTCACTGTCCGACATGAAATTTTCTCTTCTAATACTAACATATCCAACACTGCTGTTTCATGAACTCCCCATGTCGCTATCTTCCATATAGCATTGACAGCTTACCGACATATAACTGGAACTGCTCTCGATGGACACTCCAGACGCGGGTCGCTGACGACGCTCCAACCTGCTTAAACAAGCAACTGGACTGATATTTTCGTCTGATGTATGAAAACGACCGGATGTTCGTCCTCCATTTTCAATTTCGGGAGCGGATGCGCTTCTACGGCAACCAGTTTTGTCTCCGTTTGGGGATCTTGAGACCTAAGCCTCCACTCGGCGCGTTGCATTCCGGCGATTTAACAGCAAACCGGTACTATCCCTACTCGCTTCGGCCATCTTGAATATCGCAACTTCAGTTGTGCCTAAAAGCATCATTTAAATGAATAATAAGACTTGTTTGTATGAGGTGAGCATCAAAGTAAACTAAACCAAGTCGTACTAAACATCTTAATTAGCATCACTATAACACATGTTAAGTGGACTGCAGACACCAGTTTAAAAGAATTCTAACAATTGGACCCAAGATGATAAAAATATAATATGTGTAACATATCATTGTAATTAAATTATCATGTTTTTTAAGTAGTTAAATAATCGTGTTCTTTGTGTATTAAACAAAAGCCATGATCATGTTATAATACACAATATTCAACGATGTGAGATGATTTTAACTTAGAATACATCGACAACAATGTTTACAGAGTCAAGTAAAGGTATAACAAATGTAGTGTCTTAATACACAATTAATTATTGTCTGTAGGGAATTCAGTAAGCATCAAGACTTAACTTAAAACACCAATATCATATATGATCAGTCATGTTTGCTTGTTAACATGAAGTAAAAAAGTAGCGTTGTACATGTAAGGTCATCAGGATAATTATAAAAGTGTTTTGCATGGCACAGGTTAGCCTTTTAATAACATTATGTAATTATTAAGTAGTACACCTGATAACATCAATTTGATTTATAATATAAAAAAAAAGTTTTCCACGAGGAAACATCAATATGTTCCTTTATAAGTGGTAATTGTTCACCAACATTAGAATTTGATACTTAACAATGCGCGGTTTTCTGTAATTATCACTATAAATATAACAACCCATGCTTTTGTTTATTTTCTATACGTTTACATCAAAATTACATAAACTAGAATGTGTGCATAACAATATAAGTGACACAAGTTTTACCTGTAAATAACAGTAGATTAAACAAACAAGTCATGTTCTGCATGTTAAGCAAGTAGTTTAACAAAAAGTTTAAATGTAAATATCAATTTGATGTATAAAAAATAATGTTCTAATTGTAAATCAATTATTTACCTGCAAAAAGCACTTTGCTACATAGCAAGTCACGTTTTACCCGCTAAAAAGTAATGTTCTACCTGTAGTAGTTTATCTGTGAATATTANATAGCTCCAATAGCTACTACTGCTGTGGCATTTAAGTACATACTGCTGCTCATACACATATAGCTCCAATAGCTACTACTGCTGTGTCATGTAAGTACATAATGCTGCTCATACACATATAGCTCCAATACATACTACTGCTGTGGCATGTAAGAACATACTGCTGCTCATACACATATAGCTCCAATAGCTACTACTGCTGTGGCATGTTAGTACATACAGCTGCTCATACACATATAGCTCAAATAGATACTACTGCTGTGGCATGTAAGTACATACTGCTGCTCATACACATATAGCTCCAATAGATACTACTGCTGTGGCATGTAAGTACATACTGCTGTGAATACACATATAGCTCCAATAGCTACTACTGTTGTGCCATGTAAGTACATACTGCTGTGAATACACATATAGCTCCAATAGCTACTTCAGTTGTGGGATGTTAGTACATACCGCTGCTCATACACATATAGCTCCAATAGCTACTACTGCTGTGGCATGTAAGTACATACTGATGTTCATACACATATAGCTCTTATCGCTACTACTGCTGTGGGATGTAAGTACCTAGTGCTGTCAGGATACCTATGACTACAGAACATACTAATGCTATGGTCTGTAAGAACATTCTCTGGTCAATACTCCTAAGACTACAGAAGCTACTACTGACGAAGCCCGTAGGTACATACTGCTGTCAGTACACTAATAACAACAACTACTACTTCTTCCGTGGCCTATACATTATTAGCTCTGGTTTTTCATTTAATGAGCGTTCATTAAAATTAAAGAATAACTGTATAAACAAATCAATATACATATATTTTTCATGTGTGCAGTTTGCTTTGTTTACCATTTTTCCAATCAGTGTCGGTGCTTGTGTACCCGAATAAATACCAATGTAGTAATGCTAATGAGTGAAACGTGTGTTACACATCGCAGCATGGTGCAGATGGCTTTGTTGTAATATGACAGTAGCATTGAGAATATAATATTATTGCTTATCCATGTTGGTATATCAATACAACCATTTTGAATTTTGTTTATAACAAACCCCTTATATAATTACTCAAGTCTGTTCCTGGTGTGGAATAAACCATGTGACTATTTTATGAAACCTAACAATCGCTTTGCTGTGACATCGTGATTATTAAAGTGTTGTTCGATTGTTTTCTAGAAATGCTAACATTTTGCAGTTGGTTGATAAATACCATATACCAGAACTCATTGCAGTTTTTTTTAAGTGAGATAAACCAATTGATCCTGTCATAACACTCCCGAGTCCCGACACAAAATCACGTGGTCTATTCTTCCTGAATTTATCAACAAACAATTATTACCAAAAATGCATGCTTCATAACTTTAACAGCTTAGTGCGTCAATATGTTTATATTTACAGCTATATTAATATATGCATCTAAGCAGTTATCATTTGGCCATTTAACCCCATTTTAGCCTTTAAAATAAATGTTAACAGTTTTGATCCATGACCTTCGTTTTAAATATGTTATTATACTGGTGTCGATTGAACGTTCGTGAGTTTGCTCTGAATGCATTTTCAAAAAAAAATGCAATCCTATGCTTTTCTGTCAATTTCGCACAAATATAGTTACTCGTGTAATGTGTAATGAAACACTTGCAATGTCGAGATAAATTATCATGTCTAATATTGTTTTACTTGTGTCTCTATATACACCTTTAAATGGCGTCCCTTTGATGCCTCGCTTCAATGGCATTCTTGTATATAATTAAGCCTCGCTCTGTGAAAACGGGGTTCAATACAATAGCAGATATTGTCGTCCTAGATTAGCATGTGCAGTCCGCTCAGGCTAATAAGGAACGACACTTTTCGCTTTTATGATATATTTCGTTTAAAGAAAGTCTCTTCTTAGCACAAATCCAGTTTATGTGGAAAGTTTCGTCCCCGATTAGCCTGTGCAGACTGCACAGGATAATCTGGGACGACACTTTACGCATATCCATTAAACCCCCTTTTCACAGAGCGTGGGCAATTAAATTTCAGGGGATCCGGTGGCATAGCAGGAGTTGTGGTGAGTTCGCTAGTAATGGTCATCGTTGTCGTCGTCATCGTGTTGTGCTGTCGTCGATATCGTCAGCCTGCGTTCGTTCGGACTGGAGTGGTCAACCCGGGGGTCACTGTGATAGCCAGTGGTCAACGTAAGTGTTGTACTTAAAGCCTTTTTATTGTAAGCTCGATTTCAGTTTTACGCTTGCTATAAAGCCACTCTACAGTTCGTTTCCCGAGCTGACCAATGACGTGGTGGCGTTAGAGAAGATCTTGAGAACGTTATCAAAGCGGAAATCAAATATGTAACATCCTGATCAAAAGACGGACATGCTGTTAACTACGCCTCATTCACATTTGCTTGCTTTTACACACATTGCGAATATCTACAAGATAACGCCATGTAACACCAGAACTTAACTATGATTTATGAAAGCAAATTCAGTCGTGCATTTTTGTAATCTTTTCAATACAAAATAAGTACCCAGCCTGTCTTAAAGTACTACGAGCTCTTCATGTAATAATTTGCTTGTAGACAAGACGATTCAAACAATTCACAATCTAATAACATTGGTACTTGAAATATTGTTTTTTTCTATCAAAGAGATGGGAAGTTTCCCTCATTCACCTCCCTACGACCAGTACCCAGGGCAACCCGCCCAGTATCCCGGGCAACCAGGGTTCTACACACCACCCCCGCCACAGTACACACCGTAAAGCGTCTTCGCAAGGTCGACAACTCGAGCGTCATGAAAAAGCAGATGATAACGGATATGTGGAAATGATAGGGAAATTACAATAATGCCGAATGACACTGACTGTATGCTTAATTATTATGTGACAATAGTGTTAACGACGCATAATATCCACCGTAAAAATGAAAGTTTAAATAATCAATGTTATATATTCATTAAATTTGTCAAATTGAAAGAAACGAAGTCAGCGAACTTTGTATAGAACGTTTATTTTCTTGATGCATCCGATTTTATTTTTTTACTTATTTAATTCCAAACTGTTGATTTCTAACAATTTATTCATTGATTTGTGTTGTTGTTTTGTGTTATTTGATTAAAATGTGTATACACCATTGACCAATTTAAATCATAAAACCTTGTTATATTTTCTGTTATTGTGTTAATGATAGGCAAGCATATTAGAACTCCAAGTAGAGAACTCTTCAGAGAAATGTGAGTGTTAGAACTTGAGACAAAGTAGCATTTTGAGCGTATCTGTTCTTTTTCAACGTCGGTGTCTATACTAGTACATCGTTCAGTAATAGTTTCCTTATTCTATACGCCTCTTTTTGTTTTTTAGTTTAGTCGCTTAGTGTACCATGACAATACATTTCCTTTTTCCTTTTTTTACTTTTATAATCGCCTGTCTAAGAAGTGTAGTTTGATCATATATGGACCTTACCAGCAAATTGCTCATCAACTATGCGCGTCTTTATATTTAGTCGCCAGTCGGTCGACCATGAACTTGTTTGCATGTTTACTTCTGCCTCCGTGGCCTATTCTGCTGCTAGTTGCGTGTCTTTTTGCACGACTGTTACATCACACTCATGTGAGAGCATAGTACGACAACTCTGCTGCTGGGATATTGACCTTCGCAGCGATATAAATTATTTCTTCGTTTTTGCACAACGTTTACGGTGCGGGGCAAACATTGAAACGTACCATGAATTGGTGATAATGTCGCAAATATTTACATTCACTCTTAATTTTATGTAGAAAAATGAACGAGTGCATTTTGCTTAACCCGTAAGCCGGCGAAACCGCCTTCAAGGGCGGAGCTTCTAAAATCGGACCAATGGTTTCAAGACGCTGACGCGTAGTTAAACAGTGCCCAGTACCGTAACCGAACTACTTTTCCAAATATAGTGTAACACTAGCAACTCCAAAATGTAGGGCAAAATCCCAACAAATGCACTGACCGTTACAATTCTATTGAGTGGATATATAATTAAGTATGCAATCTTCGACTGATCTGTAACTGATCTGTAAAGGAGTATGAGCTACTCTCGACCTAGTCTCTCTCACTGAGTCTCAGCCTTGGGGAGGTTAGCGCTGTGACTGCTGACACTAAGATGTTAGAATATACACAAGATTACCATCGATATTCGAGCTTCAATCTCTAAACGTAAAACCAAACATTCTGAACCGGAAACTTCTGTGGGTAGAATTAGTCACAACCGATACACTACCCTACATACAAGAAATCGGTTACAAAACACTAATTTTATAGACCTGTTACATTAGTAACAAACATGAATAAACTTTACCCGTTTGTTTACTTTTGTTTCTTTGATGTTTCATTAAAACAAAAGCAAAATTAAAGAACAAATATTGAGAATACTAGGTCGGTGCCGAATAAAGCGAAGTTTATTTTGCGACGCTTAAAAAATCTGAACCACGAGCCTTGGCAAGTGGTTCAGATTTTCGGGTCAAGCAAACTATGCTTCGCTTTATTCGGCACCGACCAAGTATTAGATTTATCCCATCAATTTTCTTAGTCGTCAATTATTTCTTTAAAAATATATTACCGAACCAGCTTTCCGTATTTTATTTTCATCATTTGATTACGCAATTTTTGACGTATCTCGTGTGACGTCATTTCGGTGACGAAACATTTTACGAAAACAATATGGACGTGGTGGTTTTTTTTAACATTAAAATTTTTGTTTAAAGCATCGAACGAATCCAAAAAGTATTTCGGATTGTGTGTTTATCATGCATAACACCTTAATAACAGACACTGGAAGTGTATATCGTTGTAACTTTATTGGTATTAGCATTGGATTAAAGTTGCCATTGAGGTAAGCGTGTGGTTTATACTAAGTTTAGTTTTTTTATGACTCCTGTCAAAGCTTAAATAATGGCATAAATCTATTCTACAGCACAAATTCAGCTGCAATCGATATTTAAATGATCCAAATAATGTGCTAAGTGTAATTATAATTAATAGTAAATCTTCAGGACTGTTTTTATTCGCACAGGAATAATGAATAACACAACCCTAATGGGCGGGTAGTAGCTGTTCCCGAAACTAAGATTACAACAGGTGTTGCCTTCCTAAAAGCATAAAATTCTGAGATGTTTTTTTATGCTCGGATATGTTTTTATTGTTTCAAACCAAAGGACAAATATAAATATAAGGATTGATTCTTATTTTCGGACCTTTATGCAGTATGAACGTTCAGGGCGAATATTGAAAATTTAACGAGAATCGCTAGCGCGCTTCACGGAATTTTAAAAACTCGCCTTGAGCGTTCATACTGCATTAAAACCCGAAAAATAAGAATCAATCCTTAATTGAACACGAAAGCAATCATTTATATGACTCGCATAATCTAAGATACAAAAAATAAAAGCAAATGCACATGGCATATTAAAAATCAGATATATGTACACATTTATCATAGTTAGTGTTTTAAGAATATTGCATTTAGCTTCAATGTTATGTATAAAGTTATAAACTCTCTGAATTATACTTATAATCGTCTAGAGTATTATAAAGAAACATATGAAATAAACGGGCAGTGTAAGGGAACTTTGACCTCAGATGGAATAAAATAATATTTTGTGGGATCCACCGAAATACAACTACATCACACACAGGTATGTCCTACTATCAATGATCTCGTACCTACCCTACGTTTTCACAGACGCTTTCTTTTTCTGTGCCATACCGGGGAGAACCGCTTCCGATAAGCATTGAACGCCGACGACGTGCTTTTCCTTTCGGCTGTCTCGGTGTGTGCACATAGACATGATGAACTTTTTTTTTTGTTGTTGAGAATAGATTTGAATTTAAAACTGACGTACATATTGACATAATTAAGCGATGTGTTGAACAAGATAAGGTACATTCAAGGTCAGATGCTTTTGTTTTAAGTTTTTAACCTTTATGGCTGGATAATTTGTTTGCAAGCCAGGTCGACTATCTTTTCGCGGATAAGATCCATGTCCATACCTTCAACGTCAATGTCAAACCTAGATGAAAATGGTATAAACAATAAGTGGCGTTCTGTAAATGTTTGAATTTATTCCTTTTTTTAACTTTATCATTACTTTCCACAACACCATAAACACATATAAACTGTAAATAACATAAACTGGTCCTTTACCTTCAACACGTTCAAAATGTATATACGGTCTATGTACAAAACATGGCCAACAAGAATTGTATTGTATTTGTATTTATTTAGGCGTCTAGAAAATTGAGGCAAATCTCTACAAATCACAATACTGAGTATGTTACTTTGAAATTAATTAATTACTTTGCTCTTTTCGTGGTTATTGGTTATAGTGTAGCCCACTTCTTACTATACTATAAAAGAAAACATATAATATGATATTGCTATACGTACAGCACTGATAAATGTTAAGGTCACAAGAGAAAGAGATACACATCGTTCTGGTATGATTGACAAAAACAAATGTAGTCGTTAACATTTATTTTTACTTCCAACGATTGTTTCAGGACATTACGGTTGAGAGGTCAAGCTGTTGATAAGAAAGGTTACATTCTGATGTCTCGCAAAATTCGGTCCTAAAGGGAAATCTGTCACTTCAATCATTAACATAAACATCTACTCTGTTCCTTTCTCCGATTTAATAATCTTAGGGAACTTATGCGTGTGTATTTTTTTTATTTTTTTGTGAATATATAGTCACATGTTAAATCATTATAGTTTTTTAGTTCCGTCTGTTCAAACTGAAATACATACTAATTCCTGTAGCGTGAATATTATGGTCGTCGCTATTTAAGTTCATTTTAATTGAATGCCCGATAATATGTATTTGAATAAGTCCTAAACAGGTTTTAAGCTTTCGCTAAGCTGGCCGCTCTAATGTTTGATGCCTAATCTAAACTTGTTCGATGGTATTCCGGGTAAAGTTGTCTATCATCCTTTGCTACATTCGATTATATTTGCAAATTAACCATGAAAATATATAGAAGAGATGCTGCAAATAGACGTTGTTGAAGATTTCTGCCATTGAACAACTGTTTTAAAGTATTAACTGGTTTGTGTAAAGTAAAACAAAGCTTGGCCGACCTTCCCACCCTATCGTTTTTTATTATTATTATTAAATGTCTTGATATTTTGTGTCATAAAGGGGCCAATACAAGTACAATACATTGGTAAATAATTGCTGCGTGCATTATGTTGACACATATATTGAAGTATGTGGGCGGTATTGAACATAACGGAATACCGTTAGGGCAATCGTGGTTACACATTAAAATCCAGAGGGCGCTGATGTGATAGTGCGATAATACGATGACGACAGTGCGACAATACGATAGCGACAGTGCGATAGTACGATGGCGACAATACGATAGTACGATGACGACAGTACGATAACGCGATAGTACGATGGCGCGATGCGACAACGCGATAGTACGATGGCGACAATGAGATAGTAGGATGGCGCCAATTCGATAGTCATATCGTACTGTCGCCATCGTATCATCGAATTTTCGCCATCGTACTGTCACGTTATCGTTCTGCCGTCACTGATTTTTGCATTGTCGCATTGTACTATCGCACTGTCGCCATCGTTTTGTCGCACTGTCGTCATCGTACTATCGCACTATCGCATTGTCGCATTGTCGCCATCGTACTATCGCACTGTCGCCATCGTATTGTCGCACTGTCATCATCGTATTGTCGCACTGTTGTCATCGTATTATCGCACTATCGCATTGTCGCAAAGTCGCCATCGTACTATCGCACTGTTGCCATCGTATTGTCGTACTGGCGCCATCGTATCATCGCATTATCGCCATCGTACTATCGCATTATCGTACTGTTGTCATCGTATTATCTCATTGTCGCCATCGTACTATCGCATTGTCGACATCGTACTTTTGCATTGTCGCCATCGTACTATCGCACTATCACATTGTCGCCCTCTTGATTTTAATGTGTGACCACGATGGCCCTAACGATATTCTGAACTAATGTGTGCATTTTAATGTGAATATATAATGGTCACATGTTAAATCATTATAGTTTTTTAGTTCCGCCTGTTCACAATGAAATGAATACTAATTATTTTAGTGTGAATATTATGGTCGTCGCTATTTAAGTTCATTTCAATTGAATATCCGATAATATGTATTTGAATAAGTCATAAACAGGTTTTAAGCTTCCACTTAGCTGGCCGCTCTAATGTTTGATGCCTTATCTAAACGTGTTCGGTGGTATTCCGGTGTAGCGTAAATTTCACAAGACCATGAGAAAGGCAAGATCTACCGAAAACGATGGGTTTTGCGAATGCGCAGTGTGAAGTTAACATGCCCGTGAGGATTGTAAGACTATGATATGAGCGAACAATGATTCTTTATATCCTATTTTAATGATAATTGCAAATGACACATGATTTAGATGCTAAAAGTCGATTCAACAACCCTGGACAGAATCACTATGATTTTTACTCGTTAGTTTTCTTATTGCGTGAACACTTAAATAAATGTGTTATAATAACGTTAGGTTGTTTCGGCCCCAAGCTATTTCGGCTTGGGAAATACAACCTGGGTCGATTACATAGTATTATTAAACCTTATTATTATTATAACAACCATGTTTTGGTCTAAAATAGTCATTGTGATGCGTCGTTTAACTTAGTGCTCGAAGATGTTCAACGCGTGTTGTTTATTTTGCAAATGTTCAGAAAGAATTTGTTCAAAGAATATCAACATTCACTATGGTGACTATTACAAGGGTTGTTTAAAAACCATTTACATACCTTCAGAGCAGATATATTAGAAAATCAGTGTCAGACAGATTCCTTGTATAGTCACAGTGCGTCAATACTCCAGAGAAGCGATTGCACATAATGGGAAGAAGAAGTCTTGCACTATAATCTATTTGAAGCATATATAGGCAATCATATGACCATGTGAACAGTCCGTAAACCAAACTGACATATGTTGTCCGGACGGGTCCTATTCGGACAGGTGCCAGCCAGAAAACTGACCCTACCAAACGTAAGTCATTTCTGGCATTTTTTTTTTACATTAAGAACCGTTAAAAAAATCATTTCCAGTTTACATATAAATAAAAAAAAATATTAAGACTGTTGTTTTGATCATATTTTTTACATGCTTAGCAATAATTAAAAAGAAATAAAAAAAATATATTAAAAGTATATGCAAATCTTGCACACAAGATGAAAATATAATATCGTTCGAAAAAATAATGGACCAGGGATGGAAATAAGTGGTTGTCAGTGAGCCCGGGGTCAGTAGATTTTGGCCCGTGCAAATCCATTTCAAATGTTGGTAGTTCGGCCGGGCAACTAGCTTTTTAAAGCTTGAAAAAATTCAGTGCAATTAGACATTTAGTAAAAATTGCATGGTGACTGTGGATCAATTATTAGTTTAATAATATTCATTTATTTAGGCCTAGGAAATTCAGGCTCCTAATAAGACATAATTCAGAGAAATTGCGTCATGTTAGCAATTTTGTTGTTTAATTTCTAGTATCTAGTTTTCATTTTAAGAAAGTATTAGATACCCATGACATAACATGTACATGGTACATGTACTGGGCTAGTAAGTCTTTAGCTGGGCAACCAAAATACTAAAGATGGTTGCCTGTGTGGGCAACCAATTTTTAAAAGTTAGTTTCCATCCCTGTGGACTGATAAAAATATTATGTTATTTAATGTGTTGCAGTCTATTTAGTGTGTTTTATTTTAAATAAATGTTTACTCAAGGAAAAGTAGAAATTATTCATCCATCAGGGATACAACTTCATAATAACTGATAATAATAATTTTAATAATCATAAATAATTGTTAGTATGGTTATGCTATTATGCATATTCTTTATCAGTATCTGTAATATAAATGTTATTCTAGTGTTATAAATTAATGGCATTGCATATGTTAAGTGGGAGGCGGAAACTACAACGGGCGAGGCATGGTATAGGGGTGATAATCCAAAAAAAGGGTTAGGGTAAGGGTTAGGGTTAGGGGTCGGGTTAGGGTTAGGGTTGGGTTTAGGCTAACCCAAACCCTAACCCGACCCCTAACAATAACCCTTACCCTAACCATAACCCTCTAACCCCCCCCCTTGCGCAATACCATACCATGCCTCGCCCGTTGTAGTTTACCGCCTCCCATGTTAAGTTAGTGTAAGACTGCACATTTAAAATTTGTTTATTTGGATATTTGGTGTATTTTTACACATTAAAAACAGTGCATTTGAAATTATTTATTTTATGTGTATATATAGATAGATGGATATGGATAAAGTATATTATTTATGTCTATGTCATGTTTTCATCTTTTTTGGTAAGTCATCTTTTTTGTATGCAAATCACTTCTCCATGACATATGCATTATAAGTCATTGTTATTTTTCTCTTTTCATTGTAAGTATTTATTGTTTTATTTCTGCTCTTGCACAAATTATTATGTTCTGCTCTTGCACAAATTATTATATCTTGATATTAAGCAATCCTTGTTTAAATGTGTGTGAATTAAATTTGGTAATCCTATTTAACTGTTTATAATGCTGTAGTATTTATTTTTTCGAAGGAAGAAAATCAAGTCAAAGAGACAGATAGAGTTGTTGTAAGTTATTGAAACAAAATTGAGCTGATATAAAGTTTATGTTCATCTTTTTAATTTAACTGACAACATGTACATGGTTTTATAGAAGGAATTTATAAGTAAATACTTACATTTGTTTTACAAGAAATGATTTAAAATAAAATATGAAATATAAACAACAGACAATATGAAAGATTTTGACACACATCCTTAAAGATTTAAAAAGACATTATCATAATATTTTAATGCATTGGTAAATACAGTCAATGCAGTGCATAACGAAATAAATTAAATCACTATTTGTACATCTCAAGTCCATTACAAAAAAGCATATAACTGTGAGTGTCAGTCATGTATAAGTAATAGTTATAATTCCTATCTTTATTACGTATTCATAAGAAAAATGCATGGTCTTGCTTATTAAGGGATAAATTAATTTAATGCTCTCATTTAACTTAAAGTTTTCAACACAAATAACACAATAAAACAAATATTTGGATGGAAAGATTGTTAGTGCTCTTAGGTGATATATGTGAATATGTTATATTTATTATGAACATTATTTTGTGTTTATCATTTAAATGATGTGCACACATTTTAAATCTTGTTATACAAATAATTAATCTGTGTTTGTCTAACATAAATCATAAACGAGTATAGATCCAGTATATTGGACAGGAAATGGACCCAGTTATAGGAGTACAAATATCAAATGATGAGCTCGTTAACATAGACTCTGAGAAGTTGCTATAAAAACATAGGACCTGTCATAAAGAGCTAAGATCCCTTTTTGCCATAAAGTTAGGGGTCATTAAAAGTCTCCCAATAATAAAGATAAGTTGTAGTCATGTATTAGTTTTAATACATTTTAAAGTACATATGTGAGACTGTATCGAGTTACTTCCCTTCAACCATATGTATGGTTAGCAATTTTACGGCTCTAGGAGAAGCGCCCCCCCCCCGGAGAACTGCCCCTCAAAGATTGTTCACTGGGCGGAGAACTGCCCCCTCACTGTTTTTTATTGGGCGGAGAACTGCTCCATGCTGATTAATAAGGGGCGGAGAACTGCCCCCTTGTCAGAATTGATGACCCGGAGAAGTGCCCCCTAATTACAGAAATTTCGCGGCGATATTACAAGCGAGTATGACAATGACAATAACGCCAGTAACTTTCTTGCTAATATGGCTGGAAATTGAGCGTTTTGTTCCGTGTTTCAGTGTTGCAATGATGTGATATATGACATGCTTATGTAAGAATGTATATATGTTTGAATGTATGTCTGAATGTATGTATGATTGTAACTGTGAATGTATGTATGTAAGTATGTAATGTGTGTATGTATGTATGTATTTTTGTATGTCACATCAATAAAATAAACAAAATAAATAAATTTATTGTAAATTTGACTTTACTTCTCTTGTTGAAAGATACTTCGATTTTTTTTTATTGTATTTGTGAAATTCAAAGTACCGCATGACTTTTTTTTATAAATTAGTTTGTAAAATCACGCAGTGCTTGGGACAGCTTTTGCATAGTTCTTCGATTTCTATGTAAAATTATAAGGGTTTTTATGATGATTTAAGTGCGTTAATTTACGCATTGATTACAAAAATCGACAACTGTTTTTTGAAAAGTTTGACAGAATGTAATTTATGTGCAANCGCATTGTCGCCATCGTACTATCGCACTGTCGCCATCGTATTGTCGCACTGTCGCATTGTCGTCATCGTACTGTCGCATTGTCGTCTACCGCCTTCCGGTACACATGCACACATCATATATTTTCCTAGATGGAGCCACTTTTTAAAATGCTTTACCGTTTAGCATACCTTACATCAATACCCATTATATAACTTAATAATAATTTGATTTCATTATAACTGTAACCTTTTTCAAAGTACATCTTTATAAAGTCATCTTTTTTGTTTCTGCAATAAGAATAGCTCGTATACCGGAAGGCGATAGTCGACAATTCGAAAGTACGATGGCGATAATGCGACAATGCGATAGTGCGATAATACGATATCGACAGTGCGACAATACGATGGCGACAGTGCGATAGTACGATTGCGACAATGCGACAAAGCGACAGTACGATGACGACAATGCGACAGTGCGACAATATGATGGCGACAGTGCGATAGTACGATGGCGACAATGACATAATATGATGAAGACAGTACGATGACTATCGCATTGTCGCCATCGTACTATCGCGTTGTCGCATTGTCGCCATCGTACTATCGCATTGTCGCCATCGTACTATCGCACTGGCGCCATCGTACTATCGCACTATCGCATTGTCGCCCTCTGGACTTTAATGTGTAACCACGATGGCCCTTACGGTATTCCGTGATTATTCGATCGGGATTAGTGTAACAAAGTCATTCAGTGTATTAACGATTGTTATGGCGAGAAATGCGATTGACATCCCATAGTCATTACTTATTTTTGGTTACATCCGACTATTGTCCAGCATAAAGCATGTGCCATTATCTGCAGCCTTTTCTCCAAATTGAAAGGTTGAAAAATAAAACGGATGTAACCTTTAAGTATATTCCTTACACGAAGAGCACAAGTCCGTTTCCGTTTATCAGTGTTTTCTAAAAAAAAACATGGACACGTTTAGGATCCCTTGTTCTCTTGGACTGCGAAGGTTTTTTTTTAAATATATCGTATATAGCAGCGTTAATTAATAGCTTGAATTAAACAGTATGTGTTGTCCCAGAAATTCGGTATATGTAAAATATTTATGTAAACCAAATCATTTATCCAATTCCAATTATAAATATGGAATACTCCGTTTGTCAAGTTTTGTTTTCAGTATCTTGGTGAAACGGTAGCTTGTTTAAAATAATATGTTCATAAGAATAAAACTGTATACTGCTTGAAATGCGATTTTAACAACGAAATATATCTTCCTTGTTGATCCTTTATTATTACAAATTATATAGTATTATTTCCTATACGTAGTTCAAATAATGCAATTGAAGCTTGAACCTAAAATTTGTTCTGTGAGACTAAAATATTTTTTCGATCAGAGATACATCAGAAAAAAATGTATATCCTCTTCCTTTTTATTTTTCTTATGCCGTTATTTGTTTTTTTAGAAAATATTTTGCACATGACTTACTAATAGAGATTAGTATTTGTTGTTCTGTTTTTCTTAGGGGTTATAACAACACTTGTGTGCTGATGTATGTTTTATTCAACTTGTTTCAACTCATTTGTTCTTAGGAATGAATTTAGTTTGATAGTTTACTTCAACATACAATAGGATTTAAGCCCATGAGTACACACATATTACAGCACAATATATTCACAGATGGTCAATGACGTGCAGATTTGTTTTAACAAAACCTAGATCAAAATATTAATGCAACAAATTTGTATACACTTTATCGAATTAAATATGTTTATATTAAGTAGATGAATAAATGAAATTAATGGATAGAAACTATTGATAATATAAGTCAGCTCTCAATCTAAAAGCTTTAAAAACAAAAATTGATAGATTTCGCACCCTTTTTTAATTGTCAGTCTGTGAGAGCTTACTAAACTTGATCATGTTTGTGTTCTTCCATTAATATTTATGAATATACTTCTTACGTAAATGAATACACAATGGGCATTCAAGTACAATATGAAATTCGTCTTCAAGGACGTTACGGTGCATTTTCTGTTTTCAAAAAGTATCTTTTCAGGCTTGTGCAATCTCCCTGCTTCCACTTCAAGTCTGTGAGCAGATACTCTAAAACGAGTTAACGCAATTCTAAATTTTGAAACATTTACTACATTTAAATATGGTTGGAACTTAAAGATACTGTAAAGGCTATAACTTCTTCCTCTGGTCGTGTTTTCCATTTCACTTGACCAGGTTTGCAAAAACATATCAAATATTCGTTGCTTAGCTATGGATAAAAATATATTAATATATCCTACCCCTTGAAAAAACCATACTTCGCTAAACCCTAATCTGTCAAATAAATCCTTGAGAGATTTAACCGAAGATTTTTTTGCTGGGTTTATATAATGATCATGTAAAAACATATCATGAACAGTTTTTATGTACTTGACATCATTAGATTGTAATATTTTAAAATAGTACTTTAAAACACAAATGATACGTTTATGTATTAACGGTACTCGTCCAAGTTCTCACCAAAGGAAATTAGTTCGTGTTTGAAGCCTCACATTAATGAATATATAAGAAAAAACATTTACGTGTAAATATATGCCAAATAAGTCTTGTTTTCTCAATATATAGGTCCATAAGAATGAATTTTGGAATAGAAAGGGAATATTAAGGGGAACATGGAGAAACGAAGTCGTGGTGATGACTCGTCTAGTGCAAGTGATGGTCAGTACTAAGACCGATGTAGTCCCGCAGTAGGCGAAGGTCACTTGCATTAACCCCAGCTGCCGATCGTAGTGCAGAACGAGAACATGCATTTTATTTCAGATGAAATGGGAATGAATCGTACGCCAAAAGGTCAAGTACACGTCATTATTTCTCATTTTACAAGCAAGGAAAACGGGCCAGTTTGGTAAGCCTAGTTTGACGCAGTTTCGTCACGCTCCAGATTTACAGTCGAGGAGTGGATATACACATGGTTACTCAGGATAGAAGACCTAGACATTGAATTTGTTGTTACCAAGATGACAAGAGTCCTGAAAAGCTAATGTGAACTAGGTTATTAACTGACAAGCAAGTACCGGGTTTGTGAGACCAATCCAGCTTTCGTCGCAAAGTTCGGTAAACGTTAACAAAGGCAGGGGAGACGGCGAAATAATATACCGCTGAATTGTATAGGCTTTATGAAGCTCTTCCAATCCGCTCTAGTGGAATACTGTTTGGTCCGATTTAAGGTTCGAACAAGAATATCACCAAGAACCCAACGATCTGAAGATGGCCGTGTCCCAGGAAGTTAACCTTTTTCAGATATGTAACGTTAGTAAGCAAGACCGCCCCTACAAATCCCATGCCGGACGTCCTGTCGTCCTGTCGACGACCGCGCGTATGAACAGGTTTTCCAGGTACACCGGGTCCCAGAATCAAACCATTTTAGGGCAGAAACTCCCCTTAACATTATCTATTCTTTACAGGTCGGGAGCATCCTACGACCGAGCAAAACAAGATAATTAAATATTGGCCCGATCGACGAAGCTAAAACACATCCAACCCGGCTAGGAGAGGAGTGTTTTAAGCATCAGGACAATGGGCATTACCCTGGAAGACCCCGTTCAGACATAAGAGGGATGAGAGGCGGTCATGCCCAACCAGAGGCAAAGACGAAGTCAAATAAGACCTTTTCTTGTGCCAGAGGAGAAATCCTATAAAAGGCGTTAAAGGCAGAAAATTAGTTCCAACCAGAATATCAGTACTGTGGTTGAGATGTCACGACCGGGACATAACGTTTGTAGCCTTAAGTCGGGTGACGGGGAGAGCCTAAGGGGTACCGTAGCAGGTGTGCCAATAACCTTCACGGCTGACATGGGTTCGTTAAGCACAATTATTTCACATGTATACATTCACATGGAGCAGAGTTTGAGAGGCTTGTGTTGCAGGTAAGTAATTCTTAGATGGCAGCAGGAATTTGATCAATCCATGAGAAGGGAATTGCACGGGTTAATATACAGTGCGATGCTGAATTTTGCCGAAAGGTCCCGATAAGAAAGTGTAAGTTACATGTTGGTATTGCATTTCGAAACCTTTCAAAGCAGATGTACCTATCCATATAGGGGAGTAATATACCAGATCGACGTTGTGTAAAACGTACAATGAAAGGGTAATGGTTGCTTTCTTATTGGTTAAGTACAGCGTCACATTTTCGAAAGACAATATGGATGTCTGGGTCTTACAAATATTATAGAACCCCCATGAATACCGAAAACGCCGAAATGTTAAACAGCGCATGCACTGGTTACACTGCCTTACGCTGACGTGAAAAAGTAGGCAGTCGAAATCATTATTCGCAATTGAGTAATAATGACCGTAACAAAAATGGTGCGATGCGACCATGCATTGACTTATTGACTACAGAAGTGTTACTGGAATAGTATAGTCAGACGACTTTCCGTTTCCAAGGTTCCAAGACTGACTGGGCGCGGTGTCTTGGTCCAAGTTCTTAAAAGGCTTTGACCTAACTTTACGGGTAATTTCAGATACCGCTCAAGGAAGAAGGCATTCCTTATATTGAAATGGTGTAAGTTTGTTGGCTTGTACGAGCAGATCCCGTTCTGACTGAATAACGTAGCTAGCAGGTTCCAACAGGTTACTGCTAAAGCAATGTCATATCGACTGAGAAGTTCCATTTTTGAAGGTTATTGATGCACCTCTCTCCGTTCTGGTAGGCATATAAAGCCATCGACACGTTTGGTAGTCCTAAATGAATTTCAAGAAATATTACCATCCATACAAGATCACTTTAAACAAAATTGCATTTTAATCACACGTTTGTTTTGTTCACACGAAAAGGACTTAAGATAATCCACTATTTAGGCTTATTCGTGGATATAATAGAAGGATTAAGGAGATATTCATTATGAGTGGTATTGTCTGGTTACAAATAGTGTTGAGATGTGTCTGTATTTTCATGGTTATGTGTGATCTTTCATTGTGCATATTTGCATCTTCATAGCATATGGATAGGTACTTATTTCCAGCACGATGGAATTTACCATTCTCATCTTCTATAATTCTTGTCGCAATTGCGTTGTTATTCACTGCCTGTTTTTTTTTTAATTACTGACAACAAGTTTTAAGATGTCGTATTCTTCGACAGTTCTCTTATTCGAACAGTCACCTGTTACGTAGACTTGTCTTTCACGCCCTATTGTGCTGCCAGATCAGTATGACCTTGTAAGAGCGACTCAAATTACGTGTATGTATTCGCATAATTTGAGGATGTTAACCGTGAGGCAGTGTTTTAATAAACAAACTATTTATACCTAGACACAATCAGCATAAACGTTGATTTTTATTTTTTTTAATATAATAACATGGTAATAAGTGAACACCATGTATTAAACAATCTTATATATTTTGACTGTTTGTTAATATAGAACGTGTAAAATCCGGATTCATTTAAATTTGAATCATCCACACACAAATCTATTTGTATATCAGGGCATATTAATGCAATATGGTTTATTATTATTATAGCACGTTCTTCTTGTTATTCTTCGAGCTTTAAATTATAAAACAATGCTTGTGTTTTTAGATAATTTCGCTGCTTCGGCAGAATAATGTTTGAAAATTAAACATCTACGTGTTCTTGTTAGCGGTATACGTATGCACTTTATCTGAGCTTGTCTGATATATACCAAATGGAACAATATTCAACTGTTTAATTAGTATTAAATTGTTTTAATTATTTTAACTAGAGCCGTTTATTTTGCCTGTTAAAATCCTTATGGACATGCAATGACCATAACTATCTACCATAAGTAAATGATATTTGGCATTATATTTGAATATTTAAAAAAAAAATGTTTAATTGGTAGCCGTTTATTTTGCTTGTTAAATTGGTTACAGACTCGCAATGAACATAACTATCTGTATCTACCATTAGTTATTGGTATTTGGCATTATATCTGCATATTTTGTTTTGAATATTTGAACTGATAGCCGTTTATTTTGCATGTTAAATTGGTTATGGTCGTGAAATTAACATCGCTATCTACAGTTAGTTATTGATTTTTGGCATCATGTTTGTATACTTAATAAACACACTAATAAGGAATTTATGTATTGGAAACATTCATTTTTCATTTCTACTTAATAATTACATGTATTTTGAAATAGCGTCACACAATAATGTATCTGTCCCACAGACGGAGTTTTTCAAAACCTAAATCAGGAAGTAACGCGTATCATATTTAGTTCTGTAAGTCGTCTGCATTCATATATTCAATTAACGAACAATGACTATTCATGCCTTTCAAATCGCCAAAGCGTCACACAAGCATTCACCAGTGCTACAAACATGTATTTTGAAAAGTGTCACATAATTATATACCTGTCCTAAAGACGCAGTAATTTAAAACCTCGATCGGGAAGTAACCAGTATTATATTTCGTTCTGTTAGTCTATATGAAGACGAGTGCTGTAATACCGTTTGAGATCAATATTTTAAATTGCCATGAAATTAATGCGCGTTAATTCAGTTGATTTGCTTAGGCACGGAACATTTGAGTGGTACTTTTAATGCAGATTACACAAAATCACACTGTTTTTAAATATGATAGCAAATCTGTATTGCATTAAACGCAATAGTGTTAAATTAATCATCTTCTTGCATATTTTCAATATACGAACAATTACTATTCATGCCTTTGAAATCGTTATAGCGTCCACAAGGATTCACCAATGCTACAATTGGAGTATTTCAAAACCGCCATTAGGACGTAACACGTATCATATTTAGTTCTGTAAGTCTATCTAAAGACGGGTGCTGACATAACGTCAGATCTATATTTTAAATATGTATTTTAAATTGATTGGAATAAATGCAGGGAACATATTAGTGGAATTTTTAATGCACAGTTATAAAATCACACTGTTTAGAAAAACGATGACAGATCTGTATTGGATTGAACGTTATATTGTTCAAATAATCTTCTGCATGCATATTTTTATATAAACGAACAAAGAGTATTCATGCCTTTGAAACCTTAATATTGTCACAAAAGGACGAAGTAATTCAAAACCTTAATCAGGAAGTAACCAGTATCATATTTATGTCTGCAGGACGGTTGATATAGGACTTCAGATCAATATTTTAAATCGAATTTAAATAAATGCTCGTATATTCAGTTGGTGTATTTAAAAATGGAAAGCGCTGGTGTAACTTTTAATGACAATTTATAAAACAAACAACTATAAGAGTTTTTAGATAAGATGACGGATACCAAAGATATTAATATTGATTACTTAACACCGATTAGTGAACAAAGTGACAGAAGTGAGTCTCGTCGTGATAATGGATATACTAAGGCACGTGCGCCTTTGGCTAATGAAAATGCTAAGAGTAAAAAGATAAGGGGACATTTAGATAATGGAAACACTAGGGGTGAAATACAGGAATCAAGTGACAATTTGGAAAACGGCGATACGAGGAGGCTATGGACTCGCAATCATCTAATAAATGGACAATCTAGAAGTAAAAGCTTACCAGTTCATTTGGCCAATAGTGGTGTAAGGGGTGAACGTTTACAGGCACGTATTACAAAGGATGACCCTAGGAGTGAAAGGTCACAGGCTCGTTACGCCGGCAGTTCTGGCGGGACTAACGTACATACTGATGGAGTCGCTGTTAGCAAAGGGTACCAAGGTCTGATCAAACGTCAAGGTGAACACGTCACTCAACCGTACACAACGCTCGATAATGATGACAGCCAGTATACATTAGGTGGCATTCCGAAAGGCGAAACAACTGGTCTCAACACGGTAGGTAAAGCAGAAACTCTGCATAGTGTTAATGAAATAATGTTTTTAACAATAGGCTTACCTTTAATTATTCCACTGCAATAAGAATTGGAAATGTGTCAATCGTTTTATTACAGCTTTTGTTTCCCCGAAATTAAAAACAAATATTCTACTTAATATGATTTATATAAAAAGCGATATTATAAAGGTGTGCTGTCGACTGAGCGGACAATTGCAGCGATGAATTATTCATAACACAGATTTTGGATTCTGTTCAATAGTGTTGTATCATATGTTTTACATGGAGAGGACACAATATGTTAAGCAAATGAATAGTTTTAAGACTAATATATATGATTGTTTGGAAGAATACACAGTTTACCATATTCCTGTAAATGTTGGTATATATTCACCCACCTATACCCTATACATTTCAATCTATCCACGGCAGCTATTGTTTCAGGCGAATCACAAAACGTTTTCTTCAAAACACAGCAGAAAATACCAAGGTGACGGTATCTACAACGAAGTGTACGATGAGATATATGACACTGAGCCAGACACCCCAAGTTCACCTAACGAGAACAGACACACTGAGCCGGACACCTCAAGTACACCTAACAAAAGCAGACACACTGAGCCGGACAACCCAAGTACACCTCACAAGAACAGACGATTCATGATTGCCTTGGCCAGTATCATTGGTACCGTCGTACTTGCAGGAGCAACATTTGCAGTCGTGTTCTTCTTAAAAATCAGTAAGAATCCTGGAAATGAAGATGTGAATTGTTTTACAATATATAAAGCTACGGTCATTCAGTTAGTAAAGACTGATTGTTGAATTAATCAGTAAATTAATCAAAAAAATATACCGCATAAACAGACTTAAAATAAATGTGAACATAGGAGTGCAATCATATTATTAGCCAAAATATTCATCGTTATATATGCATATTGATTTTGGTTATTAAAACAATCATTAAATAATAACCGTTTCTTTTATACAACAAAAAGTGTCTTTCGACTGTCAAGAGATGTTTCCTTTTTATTATATATTTACAAAATACATATTTAAACGAATAAACTAATAACTATATTTTCTATGTTTATATTTTAAGAGCTATCTTTATTAAATGGTCTATAACAATCCCAAATAGTCAGTTTCCATAATGTTTGCAGAGATTAAAATGATACATAGTATAATTGTTCACATGACTTAATTTTCTATAAATTGATTTGTTATGACTAGTTGGTTATCGCAGTTTTGTAATATTCGGTGTTGTATTATTTTCAGAGTCGTCTAAGTCTCCAGGTAAGCGGGACAGAAATGAATTTAAAAGCCAGATATGCACATACATTAGAAGTGTTATTTGTTTGAATCTATTAAAACATTTTTTATTACTTACTATTTATAAAATATATATTAAATCCGTTCAGTGTTTTGTCAGTAACGTATTTCACATTTTCAAGCTTAACACTCAATCATGAACCTTTCGAATAAGTTTATTTAAAATTCTGCACTGTTTGTTTTTGTCAAATATGCGTATTGTTTCGACCTTACCATGTAATGACCTATATTCTATCGATACGCCTATGTTCAGTTACTTTCGTGGAACCAGACTACACATTTAACATCGGAGAACCTGGCAATCTGACGTTTGAGCTGGTCAATCTGACAGACTCGACAGAGCTGTATATCTCACGAGAATTCAAGGTTCTATTCGCCTCGACCAACCAGACAAGTCCCAATGTAGAGATAGCAAATGCACACCCGCATATATCGGTCCTCAAGACAGAACTCAGCAACCATTATGTAAGAGTGAATCTTCTGTTTGACCCAGTATTGTGCAGTGATGCTGACGGGAACTCGGGGATTGTAAAATACTCCTGCTCCATCAAAATGACTGATTCAACGTGGAGCAATGTGACGAAAAGAGTTCGTTTTCAGCGTAAGTACTTCCAACGTAGTCAACTCCGGTATGTATTGCTTACCAGGCGCGTTACATTTAGACCTGGATGTCTAAACGGGATATTTCAAGAGAAAGAGATAACACACAAGTTATTTAAGCGAGTTACAATGAAATTTGATTGGATGCTGCATTTATATAAAAGGAATTCGATGCAAAAACATGTACATTGTTCACGTTGCCCCTTTATATTTAATCTATATTGGTGCATATACTGTCATTAAGCTACATCGCATGCTATAACTTTCAAAAGGGCGACACGTATAACGTGGATTTATAGTCCGACAAAAATGTTAATTTTATTATATACTCATTTTTTTTTTTCAAACATGATCATACAATATATTAAAAACGCTGTGATAATATGTAGCATTCGACATTGAAAAGTAGTTGATTGAGTTTATTAAACAGACTGAAATATTCTATTTTTAAGGACTGCCGGGAGTCCCACAACTGACTTTGTCAAGGGAGATAATAAACAATAAGTTCACGCGGGGTGACCTCCCCTACGTTTGCGCGGGCGAGCTAGGCGATCCACGAGGACAACTGATCATAGAAAGCGACTTCGATGGCGAGTTTCAAGCGCTCCTCACTGTGGACAATCGTAACAACTCAGTAGGATTTATTTTTGACGACACACTGACCCATGAATCTTGTGGAAACTATCAGACATTACAGTTTGCCTTCCACAAGGCCAACATGTCAATGAACTTCAAGCGGCTTCGTTGTTCAATCCAACCTTCGTCAGAAATTTTAAACGGCGTTGTAAAAGTATCCGATGCCGGGATCATAAAGGTGGTACCAGGTAAGCGGGACAACATTTGTGGAAATCGTGCAATTCAGTGATACCTTTGGACCAAGCCTTATATAGTTTGGTAAAACAAAATGTCAATACTCAATTATTAAAATAAAAGTAAATGAAACGTGGGTATGATTAGTATTTGCAAATAAGTCGTCCATTGTCTCAACTGATATATTTATCGTGAGTTAGATAAATGTGTCAATTACGTCTTCGCTAAATGTGTCAATTACGTCTTCCCGCAGTTTCCTAGTTAATTTGTTTCGCGAGTTAATCAAAACAATAATGCCAATTAGCAAAATGTTTGTTGATACGTTATTTATAACCGTCGTTGGTGCGGTATGTTGTTCTAATCAGTCACAAGCGAATTATTCCATGAAAAAAGCATTGTATTTTTTTAATCAGTTTAACCTTTTCCCCAAAATGTAACCGGTTAACTGGTCATTTCGGTAGGTAAACCGGTTAACCTCTTGCATCTCTACTTTATATGAATAACCTGTTACGTCGTGTCAAGACAGTTGCTGAAAACGTCGACTGTGGATTAACAGCCCATACCTTAACATTTACATAAACGAAAGACGTCAGGCAATCGGTTGTCAAACATGTTATAATTTACAAAAAAAGGGGGGGAACGTTCTATATAGCTATGGAACACAATTTGAAAGTTATAATCAGATTTTAATTAAAACTAATAACTCGATCTATGTTTTGCCGGCCAGCCGGATTTTAATTCGGCCTTAACCATTTTGAGCAACTTTGACCAGATTTACAAAATGTATTTGATTCGGATTCTTATTTACATTTTGCATTTCAGATGACTGGTGCAAGGATGCAACCATCCTCACACCGCTAATCGACCACCCGTACGCCTGCCATCTCGGGGTCATGTGCAGTGAGAATGGGACTGTCTTAGGCGTCCCATCGGGCTGCAGTGAGGACAAATGTTTGAACACTCTGAATATGGCGTATGTGTGTAATGCGTGCAATTGTACTAAAGGAGGTACGTTAACTTAAAATACCTGCTCGTTTGTCGGTAATCATCATTCATAATTATTTATTTAACATTGTCAAACGTTACACACGCGTAACAATGGAATAATTTGGAGTTTTTTTGTTGGTTTCGTTTAACTGAGTTTCAACACGTTGATCGATCACATAAAATAATACTTGTATGATGCGCTATAACACTCGGGAAAGGTCTAGCGGTCAAGGCGATAGACTCCGTACGAATACCGATGGTGCACTTTTTTTAATCTATGGGTAAGGTTTGAATTGAAATCTTCAATTTCGTTAAATCCATAGCAAATTTAAAAATATCCAAAACATCATTCGGCAACTCCTTTTAAATAATTGTAAACAGGTTTTCAACAGCAAAACAGTTTAGGAACCGACGCGATAATAATACTTTCAAGAATATCCGGTCATACTTTATTCAAAACGATTCACTGCTTGTGTTACTGTGATTAATATTTTGCTTTGAAATACGAGTCGCATCCTGCAAAAATGGGTCTTACTCCCTATGCGACAGGCGTAGCTCCAGACCGGTAAACGCAGTCGCACAGTCTTGTCAGAAGCTACCCTGTTCGCTATAAAGTCACGCATTGTTTCGTGGTCTCATTATCGGATGATATAGTTCCTTACCAGACTGTGCGAATGCGAAGATTGGACTGGAGCTACGCTTGCCGCATATGGCATAAGATCCATTCTCGAATGACGCGGGTCAAAATATATTATACATATCACAGAGAAACAATACTCGTATTTTTGTCGATAGCCAATATCACATGCTTATGTATTTCAGGGCCATTGCCGACGGCGAAGACCACCTTGGTGCCGACAGAGAAATAAGCAGGACCACCACGTTGCCTTCTCCTCATTATATTGTATCATATAAAATTATACTTGCCATTGTCATATTTGAACAGTCATTGTCGGTTCTTATGTAGTATGTCTTAATAACCTGTTCATCATGTCATCTCCGATATTTGCGCATACAGTTGCACAAGCACTTCATTGTTGTTTTATATCCACAGATTTGTCTCTCCCAATTCGTGTTGTCATATTGTGATTTGCGATTATTATTAGTTTTACAGAATATCTCTTATATTGTTTTCTCAGTATATAAATTGGGTTTCACCACTCATGTGCCGGTGTGCTCTCATATTTATGGCAATGACCAATTAATTCGTAATCATTTAACCTTGACTGTATCAAGATTTCGTTGAAATCTGTAGCTGTTTCCTAATTAGATAATACAAATAGGGAATTATTGATACACATATTTGACGACACGTGAATTTATTCACGTATATAACGCATTCTGTGCACTAGTATATTTATATCATAAACATATACTTATTCCCTATCCCATGTTTTTATTATTTCATATTTCATATTTTGTTTTTATAATAAAACTTTACAGATAGTCAAGTATTGAACTTCACACCAGCCCTCGTTCCAGTAGTGCAATCGCGACTTAGCTTTAAATGAATTACATTCCATCCCCAAGGCATCAGATAAGTGTGCGATCAGCATCAGATAAGTGTGCGATCAGCTTGTCTGAAAATCGTTCGCGTTTACTAAAGCTTTTACTGTCTTTAGACCAGAATATCTAAAAAACATATGTTTGCAATATGCAATAATAATCAGGCATACAAAACAGATAAATAATATATTCTTAATGTTTTTTTTATAATAATAACATGATAAATACCATATTTTATTGATTTTTACAAGACTTATTCCGTCAACTGGACCGATATGTTTTCCTGATCGCGATGATTACTATTAATAATCTACTCGCATAGGGGTGTATGGCAAAACAACGTTAACAGGTCTGTTCGAAGAATGTATTATATGTATGGATGATTCTCGTTTTACCGGTTGCCTATATGTTTCTTTTTCATTTTCGCATAGTATTTCTATGTTTTATCTATTTAAGTTTTATCAAAAGTAACTAATAATGATAAATACATCAACCAAACTGTCGCAACATCCCGTAATCGATGCTGGTTTGATGCAGCTTCGCACTGCGCAGGAAAAGCAACATCCGCGATAGCTAATATCATTGACATAATTGATTATCTGTTATCAACACAATCGAACAGCAAAGGCGTATGTCATTTTTAAGATGACTAAGTGTCGTGTAGTTAACTTGTTGACACAAGCCGGACGGTCAGGTTTATGGATATCATGTCACACTACTCACTGTATTCACTGCAGTCATTACCACGTGTTTAACGTATATGCATGTTTCCATCTCACTCAACATTCCATGAACACTGTTGCTGTCACCTTTATTCAACTCAGTTTATTAAGTAAATATAGGCCTGTGGCCCAAAATACACAGTATATTACATAAAGCATAGCACATGTTTGTAGTTGCGAACATATCATTTCACATATATAAAATATATCAACGTGTTAATTTGTATTCATATGATGATGTACATACTTACATAATTTCAAAAGTGTATCATTATCTGTTGTGCTCTTCAGATTATAAAAGTCATGTACAGTATTTCCACCCTTATACCAGTTATATAGAAATTCTCTACGAACAAAGTCATATTTTCTACATTGAAAAAGTGCATGGTATTCACAATCAATAATATACATATTATTTTCGGTAAAACAAAAATTGCATATTCTCAAATTATATGCAGCATGCAAGTGGCTACCAACTTCACTATTTAATTTGTGGTTAGAGCACCTAAACTTGGTAAAAGCTGTTTTATACTTTAGCGGAATTTCGAACTGCAAATACCTTTCGGTGTTTAGTAGAGATTTATAGTTCTTATGATGGTTACTTATGATTTTGTCTGAGGATATATCTTCGAAGTCATATGACATCGGTTACAGGGTGTCTTCCTGTTCTTTACTCTGGTGTGAAGGGCCTGCATAATTTCAAACTCCTGTGTGTAGAGCTGTGACATCTGTCTTTTGCTCTTTCGACTCGATTCGTGGTTGCATCCTAGCTTGCATAAGTGCATAATTGGACGCCATGGTTTTCGGCACGGTAGGCATACATAGGGCATTCCATTGTTCGAAATAATGGGCAAACTAGAGCCGGTAAACTCAATGTTACTAGAGGCACTATGGGCTTTCATTTGCCATGTTATTGCCCGAAGCAATGAGCGAACTAGAGCCAGCAAGCTAAATGTAACTAGAGGCGCCACTATCTTTAATTTTGATTTTGTTCTCACAATAAATATCACAATCGCAGTATTTGTAACCAGAATATGTCACCATTATATCATTTAAAAACCTCAATGCATTTTGAATAAGTTTCACGTTCTTGTATTGTTTATAAAGTAATAGAGTGATCACTCACCCCAATACGCAAATATAAGAAGTATTATATTAACAATCATACCTTTTCTATTAACACTAGCTCCCTAATCTACATCCATCCTGCTTTATGCATCACCTGTACTGATTGTAATCAGCGTCAGTTCTCACGTGATTGTCTCACTTACACAAAACGATTGAAGTGGAACTTCGGTTTTATATAAAGTTCCGATTGGGTTACGTCTTACAAAAGCCTTCTCGGCAAATAGTTACTTTGGTATTATCAAAATGTCATGATGCTTATTAACGTAGTTTCATTTTAACTTACCCGAATGATTAAAAAATATAAGAAATTTACAATAACTACTAATCAATTATAAAATAATGTGGAAATGAAATGTTTGTGTTTATAAAATACATTTCATTATTATGTGCAATAATACTTTATCCTCAGTCTAAATTATTATAACATACATGTATATGTTTTGTTTTTTTGTATACTAGAAATGCGTGTCTTACTTAAATACTTAAAGCAATTTCACCGAAGTTAAAAGGCAATACAGAAAGAACAGTACACGTTTATAACTGAGGCTTATTCGCTTTAATTTACAGCAAGGATCTAAGAATAAACATGCGGGTTTAAAAATATCTTTTTTACAGCAAGGAATTATAATGATTTGAAAAATGGAAGCGTTGTCTCAAATCATATGTTAACACAGGTACTGGTACGAAATTATCACAATATCACCAGACATCAATGCGGATATGTCGCATAGTTAGGGCCTTCAAAGCGTTTCACTTATGTGTTCTCTGTAACCTTCTGTCTGATTGAGATACACGTTCATTTGAAGTCTAATTGTGCATATCGCCAGAAAGTCAGTATTTGATGATTAATTATGGTAATTGTTTTGTTAACCGCACTTACGTAGTTAAACCACAAGCTAATATTCGATAAATCATAAAGCTTAAATAAACATGACTGGCATGTCATGTATGGTTGGGTTTCTGACGAGTTCTAGAGTTGCGATGAAGGATAGATATGGTGGTGGAGAGAGAGAGAGAGAGAGAGAGAGAGAGAGAGAGAGAGAGAGAGAGATGTGTTCTAGTTACTGCTATACACATGAAATTGTCTGATATTGGTTCCGCGACAGATTGAAATTTATTGTACTGTTTAATAATTGTGTGTTGTAAATATTTTAACTGGTATCCGTTTACTTTGCCTTTTAAATCGGTTATGGACTATGAACTAGACGAACATTACTTTCTACCGTTACTTCTTGATATAAAGCATTATGTTTGCATATGTAATAAACACAAAAATTATGTATGTATACGTCGTAAAATATTCAGCGGCTCTATTTTAATGTTGGTACAGGTCTGACATTAAACGCGATCAATTTTAAAATCGTGTTTGTATGACGCCTCTTTATGCACATTATAAGTAATTATTCACGCTTTTGAAATCGCAATAGCGTCACACAAGGATGCATACGTACTACAAATGAGTATTTCAAAACCTTCATCAGAACGTAACACGTATCATATTTAGTTAGTTAAGTCTATCGGAAGACGGATGTTGAAATAACACTTTAGATCTACATTTTAAATTGGACTGAAATAAATGCGCGTATATACAGTTGGTTTGTTGAAGCACGAAACATGCAATTGGAATTTGTAATGCAAATTTATACCAATAATCGTGTTTTTTAATATGATGGCAGATACAAGCGATATCAATATTGATTACTTAACACCAATGAGTAAACAACGTGATAGAAATACGACTCGCCATAATTATGGCGATACTAGTGCACATGCACCTTTGGTTAATGAAAATGCTTACTGTAAAAGGATACGGGGACATTTAGTCAATGGCGACACTAATAGTAATTAACCGGTTTCACATGAAACTTTGGCCAACGGCGACTCAAGTAGTTTAAGGACTCACAATCAGCGGATCAATGGCCATGCTAGGAGTAAAAGCTTACCAATTCATTCGGTCAAAGGTGCTGTTAGGAGTGAACGTTTACAGGCGCTTCTTACCAATGATGAACCTATAATTGAATGGTCACAGGCTCGTTATGTTGACGACAGTGCAGGCGGGACTAACGAACAGGCAGATGGAGCTTCTGTTGGTAACGGGAACCAAGGTCTGATTGAAGGTCAAGATGAATCCGACACACAACCGTACACAACGTTCGATATTGATGACAGCCAATATACATTTGGTGGTATTCCGAGAGGCGTAACAACTGGTCTCGACACGGTAGGTCAACCAGGAACTTAAGATATCGTTTCTGAAACAATGTTTTGACCATAAGGTTACCAGTGTAACTGCAATAAAACAAGGAAATTTGTCAATTGTCTTTACTTCGAGTGATATTTCTTCACTGGAAAACAAAGTATTATGGTTTGCAATCAAAGGTATTCCAGCAAAGTACTTAGCGAAAAAGATATAATTAGGTCTGAGATAATAATAATTTCAGATCAAACACAAAAGATCTTCTTCAAAACACAGCAGAACATACAAAGATGATGGCATTTACAGCGAGGTGTAAGATGAGATAGATGACTCTGAGCCGGACACGCCAAGTACACATAACAAGAACAGAGCCACTGAGCCGGACACCCCAAGTGCACCTAACAAGAACAGACGCTACTCGATTGCATTGGCCAGTGTAATTGATACGCTAGTACTGGCAGGAGCGACATTTACAGTCGTCTTCTTCTTAAGAATCAGTAAGAATCTTTTGCAATTAAGATTTGCATTATTTTACAAATAATGAAAATACTGTCATTCTTTTAAAATCGACTGATTTTTGTATTCTTAATCAGTAAAATAATTAATACAATATACAATATATTACCACAACAGACTTAAAATAGTTGTGTACATAGAAGTGCAAATACATTATTAGCCTAAAGGTATTTACCATATATATATGGTAAATATGTGGTAATCATGATGCTAGATAGAGAGAAGCTGCACACAAGCTGCCTGAAGTAACACTATTAAGGACTTATCTGAAACTTTGTAAATAGTCAAAACACAAACTAATCAAATTGAATATTCAATAGTCATCTGAGTCCTCGACGACTTGGAGTAGATAACAGTATTATATTATGTGTATTATCAACACTATTTTAAGTGTTATTTTTACATTATTTTGATTCAAGCAAAATTTATCATTGTTACACCTTTGCCGGCTAAGATAGATAACGTAAGTGCAAACCATGGTATGTAATCAGCATATAATTCTTAGACTGATAGTAAAGAAAATTGTCCCGATAAAATCTGTCTAAGCATGTGCGAGTGTTTCGCTGAATATAAGCATGAATACGTATCCCAGAGACCAGTCAACGCGCAGTTTTTCAACAAAGACGTGCATTGATTTTTACGATTATGACGATTATGATATTTTGACTTTTTTCTTCGTAGTCATTTGCATGATCAGACGTGTTTTTCACTTTAATGAAATACACAGTGTTTAACATTCTAAATATTTCCAATACTAGCCAAAAGGTCCTTTTCAAAATCACTTAATGGCATGAAGTTAAACATGAGATGAAAACTATCCCTGAAAAACTGTGATTTGAAAGCAGACTCAGTACTTTTTAATAAACAAACCTATTAATTACTAGTATAACTTATGTCTAAGATTTTTACCACTTAAATCAATGTTTTGTTTTTAATTGATCACTGTTTTGGCAATATGTATCATGAGCATATGAAATTAATGATATTGCGTATGCTAAAAAGTAGTAACTGTCATATATTATTAATATCATAAGCGTTTTATGTGACATAATACAATTTGAAACATTTGTATGAATATGATTTAACATTTCTCTTTCTGTTTCTAATGATGCAAAGAAAAGCAGAATCATCTCAATGATATTCAATGTTTTTCATTATCTATGCAGTTCAAGTAGGTTTCAGAACTATAGGTTTTGTTAAATATAGTATAATATTAAAGCTGAAGTTAAGACAATGATATCGACTGATATCTGCTCGTCACTGAGAATAATTGAACAGAAAGTACTTGAGATAAAGACTGGCCTCTAATGAAAATAAGGAGCATGATAGTACATCATCATTTCCCAAGTTTAATAATTCGTTTGTAATTGGTGGCACCTTTTTCCCTTGTTTTTTTTTATAAATAAAAAAAGCAAAGTTATATCCAATAACGAACATCGAGAATTTAAATTATTTGGCATTATTTGCAATCATAACTTAATTTGTCTTAGAATGGTCCATGTAATTAAGTTTATTTTCCATATGTCGTATTCAATAGAATTTTATTTAATTTTTATTTTATTTCTTTTGTAGACTGTATCATATTTACATGCAACATACTATGGAGACTTCGTAAATCGTAATACATACTTCTTTAATACGCGTGGAAAGTGTCTGAGTGCCACCACTTGTTAACACTGTTTCATTAAGATTATCTGAAACAGTAAACTCAACAAAAGTTATATCGCAATATTAATTAAAGTGCAATTGATATTATTTTCTATGTTTGTATGATTTACAAAGACGCCACGATGTCTTCTATATTATTTGAGTTCTGACAGTCTTTAACATGTTTTATTGCGAAACAAGAGGAATTAATTTGACTTTTACAATTGACCTGAAGTAAGAAATTCCCAATAACTGTATATTCTAGTTCGTAGTGCTTGATAACGTTTGCCAAGTGTTTGATTTTTTTACAAATGAATATAGCCACTTTTAATATGTACATAATTATGCATGTATTAAATATGGAGTTAGAGGTAAACTATTAGATGTAATAAAGTATAGGTATGTATCTACATGATTTCACCATGTTAGCTACTTCGATATGTTGACTAACCTACACAATCATTGGTTTGACAGGTGACACGTGCTTAAGTGTACATAGTTCAAAATATGACGCTAAAGGTAACTAGATTACAATGTTTAAAACCAAGATGTCTGCTATTATAATGTGTATTTTTAACTCTAACACGTGTTGGGCAAGTTCTAAATATTAATTAAATAAGGAAATGTTTAGGCTACTGAGCTTTTGTATGACACATCATCAAATGATAGGTCGGTGGAAAATTAATACCTTATTCAAATGTTTTACATTATGGATCGGAACACCCAAATATATATACACACACATCTATATATATAAATATATACATCTATATATCTATATATATACATCTATATATCTATATCTATATATTATATATATGTGAGTGTGTGTGTGTGTGTGTGATGAATGTATTGAAAAAAAACACATTAAATTATAAATATGTCTTTCACCAACCAACATTTTTAGCACAGGCTCATCAGAGACGAAACTTTTCGCTTTTTGGAATGTTTCGTTTAAAGGAATTCTCTTCTAAACGAAAATCCAGTCTAGGCGGAAAGTATCGTTCCCAATGAGTCTGTGCGGACTGCACAGGATAATCTGGGACAACACTTTACGAACATGCATGTAATACAGTTTTTCCAAAACGAGGCTCATATAATGATCTTTTTTTCAGAGTCAATGGAGCCGCCGGGTAAGCTCGACATAAATGGATTTGAATGACAAATATGCACACAAATAATAATTGCTATTTAATGAATATAGCAAAACATTGTTTAGTATTTACTAATTATGAAATATCTTTGAACAGTTTCAGTGTTGAGCCAGTAACGTAACCGAGAATGATTATTACACTCATTGGTGAATTGTGATTCGTTCAAATCAGACGATTTAATTGTCAGCACCATGATCTTTTTTTACAACAAATATGCGTATATCTTTGACTATTGATTGAATAACTCGTATATTACCAACATACCTTTGTTGAGTTGATTTCAAGGAACCAGACTACACAGTTAACATTGGCGAACCCGGACAACTCAAGTTCGAAATGATCAACCTGACACACTGGACAGAGCTGTACATCTCACGAGAATTCACCGAACAAGTCGCATCAGCCAACAGAACCAGTCTCAATGTAGAGATCGCAAAGACGCATGGACACATTTCCGCACTCAATACGACAGAACTCAACAACCATTCTGTAAGGGTGGATCTTCTGTTTGACCCAGTCTTGTGCAGCAATGCTGGAGGAAAATCGGGGATTGTTACTTACGTGTTCTCCATTAAAATGACTGATTCGTCGTGGAGCAATGTGACGAAAAGAATTCGTTTCCAACGTAAGTACCTCCAACGTTGTTAGTTACGCCAGTTTGTATTTCTTAAAGGGACCTTTTCGCGTTTTGGTAAATTGTCAAAATAAAAACAACTGTTTCATATTTGCAAATGTTTGTTGTAGTAATGATAGTTGCGAGGAAACGGTAATACTGAACATTTACCATGCTCTAAAATATCCATTATATGCATTTTTTTACGGTTTAAAAACCTCAAAATTATAAAGCGTTACAAACGCGAAAAGATTGTATAATTTATAGAGTTCTGTTGGTATCGTCATATTTTGTGACATTACGAGGATTGCTTTTATAATGTTTAAAAAAGACAATTCACTGTATGAGCAAGGATGGCCGAGTGGTTTAAGTGCTAGACTTTTACTCCATGGGTCAGTGGTTCGAGCCCAGTTGAGGATTACCTTTTTTTGTATTCTTGTTTTTTTTTACAGAAGCTTTTTAGTTCCAATGTTTACATTTATCAAATTTAAAACATTAAATGACAAACTTCAATACATGCCAAAATCAGTGAAAAGGTCCCTTTAAAAGTCTATTAAACTTTGACTTGGAACACCAAGACGTCTAAACGGGCTATTTTAAGGGCAATAAATAACACAACGCTATTTACGAGATATAAGGAAATGTTATTGGATGTTGCATTTATATAACTGTAATTCGAATGATTTGGAAAACATGTAACTGTTCACGTTGCCTTTATATATATTCAATCTATATTGTACATATACAACCATTGAGCTACACCACATGCTATTAAGCTTTCAAAAAGGAGACATATATAACTTGGATTGATAGTCCGACAAAATTGTAAATTTTGCTTACACACTCAAAATATACCTTTTGCAAATCTATAGCATTCGTCATTTAAAAAACAGTTGATTTGGTTTATTAAAGAGACTGACATATTTTATTTTTTAAGGACTGCCGGGAGTCCCAAAGCTGACTATGTCAAGGGAAATAATAAACAATAAGTTTACGCGGGCTGACCTCCCCTACGTTTGCGAGGGCGAGCTAGGCGATCCGCGAGGACAGATGATCATAGAAAGCGACTTCGATGGCGAGTTTCAAGCGTTCCTCACGATGGACAACAAAAACAACTCTATAGGATTAATTTTTGACGACAAACTGACTAATGGATCTTGTGGAAACTATCAGACATTGAAGTTTGCCTTCCGCAAACCCAACATGTCAATGAACTTCAAGCGGCTTCGTTGTTCAATTAAACCGTCGTCGGAAATTTTTAAGAGCAATGTAAAAGTATCCGATGCAGGGATCATAAAGGTGGTACCAGGTAAGCGGGACAACATTCGCGGAAATCGTGCAATTCAGAGATACCATTGGACCAAGCCTTATATAGTTTGGTAAAAAAATGTCAATACTCAATTATTAAAATAGTAGTGAATAAAACGTATCAGTATTTTTTGAAAAAAAAATATTGTACGTGGTGAATAACATTCATGACAAGGTGGTAGTGCGTCTCAAATAAATGACACATCAAAATAAGCATTACGTGGCCATGATTCGGTCAGCATAATTAACACGTTCAAGATGGAATAAAGTGGCTAGGCAGGCATTATGTGCCAAGCACAAACTAAGCACATAAATATCAATACTCAAATAAACTTTAAAGTGTGCATAAATAGTGTCGCTTTATATGAATAACGTGTCCTGTGGTTTTGGCACAATTGTTGAATAGCGTTTAAGGTCGATTAAGCTAACGGCCAATAACCATAACCTTAACATTCAGATTAAAGAAAGACTTCGGGCAATTGTTTGTCAAACATGTTATCATTTTAAAAGAAAAACAACAACTTTTTATTAAAACAAAAAATATATTTAATTTGACGACTAATAGGTTTGTAGTTCTTCCTTTATATTTTTTAGCGATTGTGACCAGATTGGCAACACACGTTTGATTCGGATTCTCATTTGCATTTTGAATTTCAGATGACTGGTGCAAGGACGCTACAAACAAGACTCCGATTATCGACCATCCGTACGCTTGTCATCTCGGGGTCAGGTGCAGTGGGGTCGGGATAGTCTCGGGCGTCCCCCCATCGGGCTGCAGCGAGAACCAGTGTCTTAGAACTCTGGATATGGCTTATGGGTGTTACTCGTGTGATTGTAGTAAAGGAGGTACGTAAAAATGTGGTCATGAATTTTTATAATCAAATACTAAATCGATAGGTTCATGTAAATTTCATGTTAACTTTGAATGTCGATTGCTTTTTTTAGACTTGACATGATGAGTTATTTCATTGAATATTTTGTATATTTTTTACGTTTTTTTTAAATTAGTTTTCAGCTTTTCAATAAATAAAAGAGCGTTATACATAAGAAACACTAAACACTAAATAATATATAAATAAACTGATAAAAAAACATGTTCGTTTATCAATAATCAACATGGGGATTTTAAACATTATCAAACATTACACACGTTACGATGATTTGGAGTGTTTCTGTTGTTTTCGTTAAAGTTTCTTTAAAATTTAAATTCGTGCCAACACCTTGATCGATAACATAAAAAAAAATGTATAATGCGATATAAACTTCGGGAAAGGCCGAGCGGTCAATACGATCTGCTTTAAATCCGGACGACCCCCGAATCCAAGTGTGTTTTTGTACATCTTTGGGTGTGGTTAAAATTCTCTCTTGTTGTTATAGACTCCTTGCGCTCTTCAATTTCGTTAAATCTATCGAGTTCATGCATTTAATTTGGGAGACTTCTAAAAATGCAAAACATCTGTTAACAAGTCCCTTTAAAACACATATAATTGTATTGTTAAAACAGAAAAACAGTTATGGAACGGAAAACTTAACTTTTGCCGACAGCTTATATCACATGCCTGTGTCTTTCAGGGCCATTGCCGACGGAAACGACCACCTCGGTGCCGACAGGGAAATAAGCTGCACCACAACGATGCATTGTTCTATTCTATTTGCTCACTTAAACGTATAGGTGTTATTGTCCTGTTTGATCATTTATTGTCAGTTTTCATATAGTGCGTCTTTAAGACATGTCCATCATTTATTGTCAGTTTTTATGTAGTGCGTCTTTAAGACATGTCCATCATTTATTGTCAGTTTTCATGTAGTGCGTCTTTAAGCCATGTCCATCATTTATTGTCAGTTTTCATGTAGTGCATCTTTAAGACCTGTCCATAATTTATTGTCAGTTTTCATGTAGTGCGTCTCTAAGACCTGTCCATCATTTATTGTCAGTTTTCATGTAGTGCGTCTTAAAGACCTGTCCATCATTTATTGTCAGTTTTCTTGTAGGGCGTCTTTAAGACCTGTCCATCATTTATTGCTAGTGTTTATGTAGTGCGTCTTTAAGACCTGTCCATCATTTATTTTGTAGTTTTCATGTAGTGCGTCTTTAAGACCTGTCCATTATTTATTTTCAGTTTTTATGGAGTGCGTTTTTAAGATCTGTCCAACATTTATTGTCAGTTTTTATTTAGTGCGTCTTTAAGACCTGTCAATCATTTATTGTCGGTTTTTATGTAGTGCGTCTTAAAGAGCTGTCCATCATGTATTGTCAGTTTTCATGTAGTTCGTCTTTAAGACCTTTCCATCATTTATTGTCAGTTTTCATGTAGTGCGTCTTTAAGACATGTCCATCATGTATTGTCAGTTTTTATGTAACGCGTCTTTAAGACCTGTCCATCATTTATTGTCAGTTTTCATGTAGTGCGTCTTTAAGACCTGTACATCATTTATTGTAAGTTTTCATGTAGTGCGTCTTTAAGACCTGTACATCATTTATTGTAAGTTTTCATGTAGTGCGTCTTTAAGACATGTACATCATTTATTGTCAGTTTTCATGTAGTGCGTCTTTAAGACCTGTCCATAATTTATTGTCAGTTTTCATGAAGTGCGTCTTTGAGACATGTTCATCATTAATTGTCAGTTTTCATGTAGTGCGTCTTTAAGACATGTACATCATTTATTGTCAGTTTTCATGCAGTGCGTCTTTAAGACCTGTCCATCATGTATTGTCAGTTTTCATGAAGTGCATCTTTAAAACCTGTACATCATTTATTGTCAGTTTTCTTGTTGTGCGTCTTTAAGACTTGTCCATAATTAATTGTCAGTTTTCGTGTAGTGCGTCTTTAAGACCTGTACATCATTTATTGTCGGTTTTCATGTAGTGCGTCTATAAGACCTGTTCATCATTAATTGTCAGTTTTCATGTAGTGCGTCTTTAAGACTTGTCCATAATTTATTGTCAGTTTTCATGTAGTGCGTCTTTAATACCTGTACATCATGTATTGTCAGTTTTCATGCAGTTCGTCTTTAATACTTGTCCATAATTTATTGTCCGTTTTCATGTAGTGCGTCTTTAAGACATGTACATCATTTATTGTCAGTTTTCATGTAGTGCGTCTTTAAGACCTGTTCATCATGCCTTCTCCTATATGTACGCTTACTGTTGCACGAGCCCTTTATTGATCTTTGTATATACACAGATTTTTCTCATCCAGCTGGTGTTGTGATATTGTGATTTGATAATGTGACCCAGAGTTAAAAACTGAGCGCACCTCTCTTTGACCAATTAAATAATGTCTTACACAACGCATCTCAGCAAATATTACCATCGATTTAATTAAATTTGTCATATAGTTTTAAATGCGTTTGCAAAGTATGAAGTGAGCTAACTGAATTATGGATTGTGTTCATATTCTTTGTAAACCGATCTGGTACATACAGTAATCGACGTTGACTGAGACCTTACTGCAATGTACACACCTTGAAAGTTTTGTCAAGATTGCAAAGCAAATATAGTCTATGTTGTCTTAAATGTCCAGTTTTGCATTTCTATCTGTATTTCTATCTCGTAAAAAATGGGCGATAACTCTGGTGTTTCTAGACCAATACTATGTCCGAGGATATTTTTTGAAATATTGTTTTTTCAAGGAGAAATAAAAAACAGTTAAGTCTGAATGTTGTATAAAGTAAACAGAGGCACTAAGGACAGTAACATGTGTTTCTGATCCGAGCTGGCCCGTTATCGAACGTCACCCTGATTTTTTTAGTCAAACAGTGACATGCATTTTTTTCAGCAGTTTATGAAAAAAGAGAAGTCCGAGTTATGATCTAGACAAACACAGGGTTAAGGATCAACGGGGTTCACATGGGGTTTACAAACGGGCTGGACAGAATGTAAACTCTTTATTTTTGCAAATATCTCAAGTTATTGAAAATCTTTAGTACATTAAAGACAGTTGTTCTTGCAGTTTGTGTCGATATCTTAAGATTTAAGAATACATCTTTGAATACGTCTGAAATCGGTCACAAGATTTCACATTGCGTACAGCATAACAGTGTACATGAATGCTGTACACATCGAATTTTTGAACAAGAACACATGCTTATTAAATAAAGAAATTCTGATGTATTTCACATTGCCATAAGCAGCATTAAAAAACTGTCTTTTATGCAATAGTTCAAATTCTTAAGAAAAATTGTTTTTAAGTTATTTGAAAACAAAGCACCTTTTAACGGTGTGTTTACATCCGTTAATGTTTAATTGTGGACCCCACAAAGTCACGTGATCCTGCACCCTGAACAAAGAAGCATGACATTGAACAAGGAGAAACGACTCCAAATGCGTGGTGTGCAGCGGAATTATTGTTATTGCATGCTGCAATTCACTTCTATCTATGTTTAAACTTGATAGATTCAAAGTCTGAAGTTATGCTCCAGTCAAAGTACCGGTTCTTGTGTGCTGCACTTCTCTCAATGTGAGATCGTATATATTAAAAGTTTATTGTTTTAATAGCGTTAGAAGTTACGTTCCGGACAATGTAACAACTCCGGCAACACAAATCACCGGAAAGAAACAAAGAGTTCCGCGGTCGAAGACATATGCGTGATCTCAATTTCAATAGGGGTCATCTACTGTCCAAGGCCAATGCACATGTGAAGTATCAAGCCAATCGGTCAATCCGTTCACAAGTTGTTGATCGGAAACGAACTGGTATACCGAAAGACAGACCGCATTCAAAAGTACGTGTCATTTCACGAAAGGGGCGCATCGACGATTAATACAATATAGTATTTTCAAAAAATAAGATACTATTTTATTTACTTTTTTTGTATTAATGAAATTGTTGCGCAACGCAGTTCTCGTTCTTATAAACGACCAATAAAATATTCAGTTATCATAAAAAATTGAAACTTTGGCTGGTGGGGAAAAATCATTAGAAGACAGAAAATCTCAATGAATGAAATGTACACAAGTACGCATGTGCAATGCACAATCGAGAACAGTACTGTAGTGTGGAAAACTTCTCATTGAAGTAGGCGATTTTTGTAGGCACGAGTTCGTATCCAACTAAAGGCACAGTTGACATTTTTTCTGGGCACTATATTTTTTTTCTAACCAACTAATCAATACAAAATTGTTTCTAGATAACTATGTGCCGCATTGTTTTAGTGATAATGGTATTTCATTGGGCGGATATAATCAAGCAATGTCTAAAACATTTAAAACAAGATGTGTTTGTGAAACACTATGTCCCCTTTTGAGCGATTTGACCCATATATTTGACCTTGAAGGATGACCTTGACCTTTCACCACTCAAAATGTGCAGCTCCATGAGATACACATGCTTGCCAAATATCAAGTTGCTATCTTCAATATTGCAAAAGTTATGGCCAATGTTAAAGTTTGAGCAAACCAACAAACCAACAAAGCAACAAACAGACTGTATAGACTGGGGGACATAACAAAATAAAAACAGACACTATTTCCATGAAAATACTTTTATTTATTGTCAAATGCTTGTGACAGACAGTCATTCACTAATGATTAATGAGACAAACTCTTTCTGGAAATGCACAGTGCACATTTAGTTTTGAAGAAGCAAAAACAGTCTACAACCCAAATTCAACTTGTCTGCGATAGTGAAAACAGCAACTGCATTTCCAGATAGAGCATTGGAAAAATGACCTATTTAAAGGTATAATCACTCAAACATAAATAAATTAATTCATTACATAAAATAGCTTACCAGTATCGTTATAACTAAAAAGAAAGATAGTTTGTATTAAGTTTTTAAACAGCTTTTCACTGAATAATTCATTAAATTGAGCAAAACAGTTTTTTGGTGAAAAATATTTAGTTTCACTTATTTATTTTTTTACTTTTTTTTAATTTCCAATACTGAATAAACATAAAAAAAAAAGATTTAAATACCACAATTTAAAAAAACCCTATTTCATAAAAAATCAGTAAATCAAAAGAACAACTACATCATGTAAAACATAGGAAAAACAGAAGCCATAAATTCAACATTATGCTTAATAGGTACAACAGATATGTTACAATTCAAAACAGGCAGACTTTATTTGTATTATACTTAAATGCAAAGAACATTTAGCACTCTATAATTTTACAGTAATATATTGCATAGTGTGGATGAAAACAAAAACTTCCTGCTCGCAATTTAGTAAAATGTATAATACCAAATGTGGCTACAAACACTTTTAATGAAATAAGAAAAATAAAAACATACTGTTATTGAATACTGATTCCCAAATACGCATGTTACTAATAATGAACACAATAAAAAAAAACATTTCCAACTTTTAACATTGTTTATGTACTATTCTTGGCCATAAAAAGGTAATCAATGAAGAAACGATGACCAACTGTGCAAAAACTGCATTATTAAGCAACTGGAACTAATTTGTGTCAATATTTAATAAAAAGAACTAAGCCATTTGTCGTGTACGAAAATAATATTACAATAAGTCTTTAAAAGGTCAGGGCAACAAATCTGTGTATAAAAATATATTATTTACAAGGTCATCTTTTCATTGTAAAAAATCTTCTATTTATTGCTGCCTAAGGGGAGATACCATGAGAAAAGAGAATCTCAAAATCATTGCATTGAACCTGAAAATGGCAGTCAATAATGTTGAACAACGAACAAACATTGAACTCCAAAAACTTTAAGTGCATGTCTTCTTGTACACATTCTTCGATCCCTGTTCTAGGGAAACAGCTTATTGTAGTCCTACTTGGACAAAGATTGGGTGTTATACCTTAACACAATGCAGAAAATAATAGGGGGGAGGGTACATGTCATAATCATCAAACATGAACAGTTTGCAGACAAAACACTGACTGTCATACAGCAAATCACAAGTTTGAATTAATCAGCTAAAGAAACCCTGAAACCTGAAGCCATTACATATGATAGGCTTGAAAATAAGTCAAGTTAACTACAGCAAAACACATGAATGTCTAGGGATGATATATTCAACAGCCTACAGTGGCTGAATGGGGCCTCCCAACCTTCCCACTAGAGGCCGTATGCTGTGTGCTGTCTAGTCAACGTTAGCCGGTTCTGGCCTTCCTTCCTTCTGGCCTTCAGGTGCCACCCCGTCGTCCCTCTCACGAGAGTCGCGGCCCTTGGCTTCCTCCACACGCAGCTTCTTTCCGTTGATGTTCAGGTCGGCGAGCGCGGTCAGGGCCGACTCCATCAGGTCGTTGTTCTCAAACTGCAGGAAGGCGTGGCCGTTGCCGCCGTGCCAGATGACGCGGAGGGGATCCACCTCACGGCCACGTACCTCCGTCTTGAAGGTGCTCACCCTTAGGGAGCGGGGCAGGCCGCCTACAAACAGCGCAGGCTGGCGGCCCCTGCGTGGACGGAACCTCCTCTGTGGTCGCCTCCTGTTCTCCTTGCCTTCTTCGTCATCATTCTCTCCCCTTTCTTCTCCCTCCCCCCTTTCTCCTCTCTCTCCTCTTTCCCCTCTTCCCCCCCGCTCGCGTCTCGGGCCCCTTTCGCGTCTTGGGCCGCGCTCGCTGCGTTCTCCCCGCTCGCTGCGTTCTCCGCGCTCCCTGCGTTCTCCGCGCTCGCTGCGTTCTATCTCCCCGGCATCACCACTGCCGTCAGCCTCCCCCTCAGACTGGCGCTGGGAGTTGGGGCGACGCCTGTACCGTCTTGGTCTACAATAACAGGCTTGAAAATATCTTAAAACTATACGAGTCGTGCTCTGTGAACAGAGGGTTTAACGCATACATGTGCGTAAAGTGTCGTCCCAGATTAGCCTGTGCTTTCCGCCTAAAATGGATTTTCGCTTAGAAGAGACTTCCTTTAAACGAAAAGTACATTAACAGCGGAAAGTGACGTCCCTGATTAGCCTGTGTGGACTGCACAGGCTAATCTTGGACGACACTTTACGCACATGCATTTAACCCCCTTTTCACAAAGCGAGGCTCATATGAATTAAATAATTTTGAAAATAATAATTGTATGAATTGTTTTATTGTTCTATGCCATTTAACAAACATAAAAGCCATTTGCAGGAAATGAAGTTAAATTGACAAGTGCTTCATTCAGTTCCAAAAGAACGTTACTTTCTACCTTTCCAAATGCCACCTTTTTAATAACCGTCAGCTAAACTATGTTCAAATTGTTCAATAACCACTGAGTAAAACATTAACAAAAGCCTAGAATACAATCCTTCAGTATACCGGTACATCTAGAGCTGTTCCATGACAATACCTGTATTAATTACACAAATCTTTGATTAGAATTATATATTTTATTATTGTGTTGTGATTCATTATTGAATGGTGTATACAATAGTGCTATATATCTTAGTTCTACATTGCTATGACAACACCAAAGATGCCCTTTAAAATTAAAAATAATATCACATGAAAGGTTATTTTTCCACTGCCATCCTTGATGTACATAAATAAAGGCTCATATATATGAGCCTCGCTCTATGAAAAAGGGGTTTAATGCATGTGCGTTAAGTGTCATCCCAAATTAGCCTTTGCAGTCCGCACAGGCTAATCAGGGACGACACTTTCCGCCTAAACTAGATTTTTGCTAAGAAGAGACATTCTTTATACGAAAAATATAAAAAAAAAGCGGAAAGTGTAGTCCCAGATTAGCCTGTGCGCACTGCACAGGCTAATCTGGTACAACAATTTTTGACACACATGCATTTAAACCTCTTCTCAGAGCGCAGTTGATATGTTTCCCTATAACAGCTCCCTACCTGCGGCGTGGTTTCCTGTCCCCACTGCCCTCTCCAGCCCCCTTCTCCCCGTCAGTGCCCTCTCCGCCCTCGGACTCAGTGCGGTCCCTTTCCCCGCTGGTGGGGCGGCCACGCCCGCGACCCCTGCCTCGACCTCGCCCACCAAATCGCCCGCCAAAACGTCTACGATAACCATCGTACCTGCACAAAAGGCAGGACATTGCAATAGTATTGTGGAACATTAGGACATGTTACTAGTATTTATTTATAAGCGTCTAGATTCTTTTGGGGGCAATTGTGTCATAAATAAATTTATTAAAAGGACATCACAGTAACATTTAATGACAAGTCAGTTTCAACCTCAATCAATGTAAAGATCTCCACAGTCAACATTTGCAAACTATCAGACATCATGAAATGACATAGAGCCAAAATAATAGACTCCAAAAACAGACCATGTATAAATTTGGTGATAATTATCACACAAACTGTCATTTTTTTCCCTATAAGAGAATGGCAGTGGACGGCCATTTCACAATTTTGCCATAGACATTTCACAAATCTTACATGGCCACAAAACAGCCATTTTTAACTGTGAAAATCAGACTTGTTTTGCTCAAAACTGCCAATAACCCCCTCCTCTATGCCTCAGTACTCAGTGATTTTTTTTTCGCTTTATATTTTACAGCCTGTGCCTTTTTTATAAACATTATAATTAAATATGATTATAAATAACTGTATATAAATTTTTTTATAAGTGCATGTTTAACAGTAACTGATATTATAAATTTATATTATAAAGTGCTAGGGAATTAAATTGCTGTATAATGAACTCAATACACCAATTAATATGTTTATTGGAAAAGTTTGGAATCTTGTTTGGGAAATTTTGGTCAGATTGTTGGGAAAAAATATTACTTTTTGCCATTGGGAAACAGCCTTTTTAGCCAGTAATTTTGGGCAAAACAAATCACTGGTACTACCTCCTGCGTCCCCTGTCCGCACCGTCTTCCCCCTCCAGCTTGCGCCTCTCCTCTCTCTCAGCCTCCCTCTCGGCATCCTCACGCTCTGCCTCGGCCAGGTCAAACTCCACGCCGTCCTTTAGGGTCACGTTTACCCCGGCGTCCTTCTCCATCTGCCATAGCCTGCGCAGTATGGGCACCCTCTTCAGCTGCAAGTGAAATATACAAGCCACGTTCATGTTGGGCTTAATGTACAGGCTAATCAGGGATAACACTTTCCGCCTTAACTGGATTTTCCCTTAAAAGAGACTTCCTTTAAATAAAAGTGTCTTCCCTGATTAGCCAATGAGGTTCAGAAGGAGGTTCATACAGTTTTAAAATAGCCTGTAAGCCCTGCTGACTGGTTTATGTTCAACTTGGCTTGCTAAGATTGTCAGATTTACATACACTGGCTTGTAAATTCTTTTGGCTGTAAATTGATGTGTACAAAAAAAACAAGCAGTTTTCCTCTCATGATGGAAAAACATGTTGTGAATGGAGCATTATTTACAATATGCTATGGGATTTACAACTGCACCTAATCAGGTGTAATTCTGCCAAAATTGCAGAAGACAGTAAATGAATGTTTTTACTTGACAAGCTTGTCAAACATTCTACATTTCTGGAAGCATACCCTAAATTTCAATCAAGTATCATCATTAGGTCAAACATCAGTGATTTTAATTGAAGCAGGGGCCTGCTTTTTGATGCAATTAGATATTTTCTCACATTCGACTCTTTTAAATTTTCTGCAAATTTTGATGCAAATATTATGACGAAGTTCTTAACTTTATATAATATTTCTCTCAAACTCATACCTGTAAACATTTGCAGAGCATTTAACAAATATGCAGAGAGAAAATAACTCTTGACTTCAGTAATTTAACCCCGAAAAATTAATTTGACCCCTGCAAATTTCAAGCATGGGCCATGTGACTCCTGGTTTTCAAAATCTATTTAAACCCCTGATTATGTTTGGTATATATTGCTTCCAAAAACAAGACTTGCAAGTGTTCATGTAAGGCAGCTTAGCGTTACCTTGATGGGTTCCAGCTTGGACCAGATGATGCCGGTGGGCTTGCTGCGCTTCCTGTTGCACTTGATGATCTCCTTCTGGGTCACAATGTAGTCCACAGAGAGGTCATGATCCTCAGCCAGGCTCTCTGGGATATCGATGATCTGCAAATAGAATTGAGAGGCGCTCTGTGAAAAGGGGTTTGAATGCATGTGCATAAAGTGTCGTCCAAGATTAGCCTCTGCAGTCCACAGAGGCTAATCAGGGATGACACTTTCCGCTTTTATGATATTTTTCGTTTAAAGAAAGTCTCTTTTAAGCAAGAATCCAGTTAAGGTCATCCCTGATTAGCCTGTGCAGACTGCACAGGCTAATCTGGGAGGACACTTTAAGAACATGCATTAGACCCCCCTTTTCACAGAGCGAGACCCCATTAGTTTCAAACCCATATAATTTATATAAGCTTGATTGCCTCGAAAATGTACAGGCTTATTGAAACACTGTCCAGTCAATTTTTTGGTACTTGCTTGGGAAAGATCTAAAGAGCGCTCCCACAGAGGGGATCAAACCGTGACCACCAGGTCCCTTGAAGGACACCACATTTATTACACCACTGAAACCCCCAATAGAATTCAACAATTATACTGCAGGTTTTTTTTTCTTCACTTTTTGGGAAGATAGCCCATGGCTTTGGAGTTGGGAATTTTATCGGCATTTTCAAGAAATTTGGGAAAATAAATTCAGTACCTATTTTTTCGCACGAAAAGTTCACTGATTTGGGAAATACTTATTTAAGGTAACTCTTTATAATAATTCAAATTAAAAGAACAAAATCATATAAATCATTATTATATACTTTGTTTGATGTAAATGAAATAAAATTGAGATAAAATAATCATAAGACACTTTTTTTTTTAAATGGGAATTTTTCGGCACATTTTGGGAAAAAAGTATGCTTTTTGGGATTGGGAATATAGCCATTTTTCGGCTATTAAAACAACCAAAAACAAGCAAATTCGTTGAATTGATATCCCACGCCAAATAAAATTTGTGTATGGATGGGTGTAGAACTAAAAGAAAAGGTATAAGTGAAGAGTTGTACCTTTTGTCATTTTTTTTTTCATTTGTCCCTGTGATGGGTTATCGCTTATCTATATATACACTCACAGCAAGTATACTCATACCAAGTTTCAATATAATTCGTCAAAGCACTTGCAAGATATGGCTCCGGACAGCAGTAAGCTTATAGTAAAAAGCATATTTTCAAGATACAAAGGGCCATAACTCTGCTATTAACAGATGGTGTATAATGCCATTTGGCGTGCATCATCCTCTTATGCATATATATACTCATACCAAGCTTCAATGAAATCCGCCGAAGCACTTCAAAGATATGGCTCCGGACAGCTGTAAGCTTATAGTAAAAAGCATTTTTTCAAGATACAAAGGGCCATAACTCTGCTATTAACAGATAGTGTACAATGCGATTTGGCGTGCATCATCCTCTGATCTATATATATACTCATACCAAGTTTCAATGAAATCCGCCAAAACACTTCCAAGATATGGCTCCGGACACAAACATGCCTATAATAAAAAGCATGTTTTCAAGATACAAAGGGCCATAACTCCGTTAAATTAACAAATGGTGTACAATGCCATTTGGCGTGCATCATCCTCTTATATATGTATATACTCATACCAAGTTTCAATGAAATCCGCCAAAGCACTTCCAAGATATGGCTATTGACACAAAAGTGCCTTTTGTAAAAAGCATTTTTTCAAGATACAAAGGGCCATAACTCTGTTATTAACATATGGTGTACAATGCCATTTGGCGTGCATCATCCTCTTACTCATATATATACTCATATTAAGTTTCAATGAAATCCGCCAAAGCATTCCAAGATATGGCTCCGGACACAAAAGTGCCGGACGGACGGAAGGACAGACGGTTGGACAACGCCAAAACAATATCCCTCCGCCTATGGCGGGGGATAAAAAACCCTGTGCTGCAATATAAAAGCTCATTCTTGAGTGATAACAATCCACATAAAGCATGTGTACTTGCAAAGTGTGTAGATACCAAGAGAAAATAGTAATTCAGGTAATAATATTATTTCATTTATTCACAAATTTTCAGATATTAATTCATACAAAAGACGACAGAAACACTTTTTACTGGTCCGTCTACCTGACACGCCCTCAAACCTTGATTCATATTGCTGTGCCTATCTTAATGCCATTACTTTATTAGCAAGATTGTAAATTCAATGACAACAAGCAAGCAAATTCGTTGAATTGATATCCCCCGCCAATTTCAAATTTTTGTGACAGACGGAATAACAATGCCAATTCTAAACCCCAGCGCCTTTGGCGGGGGATAAAAATATATCATCTTTGAAAAGCTTGACATCAACTAGACTGAGGTATTACCTGACACTCATGTACAGACGTGATGACGCATGTGTCGGGGTTGACAGCCTTGATGGTGGACATCATGGCCCACTCCAGGTCAGCAAAGCCCTCCCCCTTGCCGATACGCACACCTGCACACAGCCAGTAGACAGATATCAGCATACAGCTCTACAGTCATGGCTTATTACATATTATTATACCTCACTTTTATTCACAATGCTAAACTCCCATAGGCCATCGTGACATAGAAATACTGTCAGACCCAGCGGGAAAAAAAATACTATCCAAAAAATACTGTCGCCCGCTACCATAGCAATCACGTGCGGATGTACGTGAAATGACGTCATTTTTTTACGAAATGACATAATTAACACAGTTTATTTTTTGTGATAAGAAATTGACTGCGTTTTAACCAGTGTACTTTTATTATTGTTATTAAAATAGTAATGGTTGTTTCGGGGGTTGTTCATTGCTGAAATTAAATACACTTATTATCCCCACGCGTTTAAAAGCGTGGGGATATTGTCAAATATTCAAATTGTTCATGGTTCATATAAATTGTTCATGTTTGAATAGTTTTTTCGGTATAATAAAATAAATATTACATGTCTGACAGGATGACAGTAAATTTGTCAACTTTCGGAAAAATACTGTCAACCACGGCTTCGCCTCGGTTGACAGTATTTCCTCAAGTTGACAATTTTACTGTCACCCTGTCAGACATGTAATATTTATATACTATACCAGACTCCTGTTGCATATTATAGTTACATTAAGTCCCCATAAACAACACTGAAGCGGAAAAAAATTGTCTTAAGTTTACCTTAATGTTTTCCAATAATTATATAGAGGATATTTGTTGGATTCGGTGGAATATCGACTTTTTTTCACGAGTGATGATAGAAAATGATATTTCTTCTATGATCACGAGTGAATTTAAAACGGTATTCCACCAAATCCAACAAATTTTCTTTTAATTTTATGCTTTTTTCACCGTTAATTTACATTGTTAAAGTGTTTAACTGGAAAATTTCGCTGGAATAATGACGTAATTTTATAAAAAAAGAAACATCATTTCACAGTAAAACAGTGAAAATTATCGTTATTTTTCACTGTTTGGAACTGTGAAATATCAGTTTTAATTGTCTCAATTGACCTCGATGCCCAAAGCTGTGTTTACCTGTTCGTGAGACGGCAACAGATCCGACGATGACAAGGTCGACCTTGAACTTGTCCTCCAGACTCATTGTCTGGCTGTACTCACGAACACCCTGCACAAGGAGATAGAAGAACAAGCATAAAAGCCCTATTCTTAACACATACCGGTATTCTTAGTGTTATGTACAGCACTCTTAATAAGACACATATTGGGCGTCTATATGCACATAAAATTATAAAGTTATCTATTATACTAATATTGCATATTTATTACAAAAGAAAATGTGCAAACACCTTTTGCTATTCCACATACCAAATTTCCAGTAAGTTAGTTTTATATATATACATAACCTCCTTATGGAAAAGACAAATATTAACAAGATGTATATTGACAGGTTCATGAAAAAAGAAGAAAAACATAAACACTTCTGATAGTTCAGCTTAAACGAGCCTTGTTCTGGGAAAACTGGGCTTAATGAATGTGCGTAGTGTTGTCCCAGATTAGCCTGTGCAGTCCGCAAAGGCTAAAATCAAGGACGCCAAATTTTGCCAAACTGGATTTTCCTTTAGAAAACAATGCCTTTTAACGAAAAATTCCAAACAAGCGGAAAGCGTCGTCACTGATTGGCCTGTGGGGACTGCAGAGGCTAATCTTGAACGACACTTTACCCACATGCAATAAGCCCAGTTTTCCCAGAGGGCGTCTCAAATAACCAGTATATGACATAACTTTGTGTACCTGTGATGTGGAGCAGATCCTCAGGATGTCCTTGGTGGCCCCTGCTGGAGGGGTGATCTTGTTGAACAGCCCAGTCCTCAGACGTGGGGTTGGCACCAGCAGTGTCTTGCCAGCCTGAGGGGCAACGTGCATACAGCAGTGAGATGTAAGTACAGAATTCCACATTTATAACAATTTAGGGCCATTCTTATTTTATCTTATTATTTACTATTTAATTCTTAAAAATGATTATCAATTCATTTTTACAATTTGTCATTTCTTTAATCCAGCATGGCAAGCTTTTGTCCAGAAACTGACAAAAGAGTAAGAATATCCAGCTCCAAGAACCATTGTCATTTTGGTCTGTGTTGACCAATTGCCCAGAGAAACAGTCATTTGGGCTCAAGAAAAATCGTAAAATGGTTATGGCCTTAAATAATTGTTCAATGTTATAAAACTTTACTTTTTTTTTCTCATTATATGATACATTGTCTAACTGGAATAAACACAGGGCTTTTTTCACTATCTTTTGTGACCTAGTTTTTGGGCGCACATGACCAAGATTGCAACTTACCTAGAAAAAGTCAAGATAAACAATCTCATCCAAGTCATAAAATGTTATTATTTTTGTTATTGAGTTATAATTTTGTTTCTAGAGTGGTATCTACGTTTATCTAAGATTTGACCTGGTTACCAAGTTTTCTAATATTGTCAATTCTAACATAGTTTTATCAAGATTGGGTAACAAATGTGGCCTCTAGAGTGATAACAAGGTTTTTCTAAGATCTGCCCTGGTAAAGTAGCTATAGGACACTGTGGGCTAAAAATAACGCTATTTGAGCCAAAATGAGGGCAAATGGCCCCAATTGCAAAAAGTTAACAAGGCGCTGTACAATTGAGGAATACATTTTCTGCATAGAATCGACAAGATATCAAAAACATATTTTGGGATATAAATATTAACAAAATTGAACTGTTATCAAAAATGAATAGATTATTCCAAAAAATAAAAAAATGTTTATTCATATTTATAGCATTTAATTTTTCCCTATATCCTTTTTTAATCACAATATTTTTTATAAATGAATAATATTTATCTCATTTTTTATTTCCCTAATTTCTGTTTAATTTATTTTTAAGTTTTTCAAAACGATGTGACATTAATATATTTTGTGACTTACGTCGAGGGTCAAGAATCGGGCCTGCTCTTGAGGCTTGTCTGGGTTAATCTTGACAACCTGGGCCGTCTTGAATTCCTGCATGGTAGGGATGAGTTCTGCCGCAGTGGCAGCACCCTGCAGTCAAGAGAAATAAATTTGAGTCTTGTTCTGTGAAAAGGGGGTTAAATGCATGTGCGTAAAGTTCTGTCCCAGATTAGCCTGTGCAGTCCACACAGGCTTATCAGGGACGACACTTTCCGCCTAAGCTGGATTTTCGTCAAGGCTCGCTTTAAACGAAAAATACAATAAAAGAGGAAAGTGTCGTCCCTGATTACCTGTCCACACAGGCTAATCTGGGACAACACTTTACTCACACGCATTAAATCCGGTTTTCACCGAGCGCGACTCATATATTCTATCCATGGTTTGCTTGTTTCTTTCTATTATTTTCTTTAGCAAGCCAGTTAAAAGTTACTTACCAAAAAAAAATCATTTTCTCCAACAAATAATGCGCAACAGTTTTTCTACTTGGCTACTGTGAAAAATGGAGTTAGCTGGCAGAAAGACAATCAGAACTTTTTTTTTTTTAATGTATCATACATTTACAACTTCGTACCTTCATACATAGGGGATATTAAAAATAAAGACACTCAATATATAAACTCAATGACTTTGGTATTTTGTAACTACTGACCTTGACATTGGGTATCCTCCTGGTGACTGGCCTAGGAAAATCAGCCATGTCATTCTCTTCAATGTACTTCCAAACCGCATTACGAATGGCGGGCTTGGTGACATCCTCTGAAAGACCAGAGATAGACTGTTGAAGCCTTCAAGTAGCTGATCTCCCTCCCTCCCTGAGAGACACATCTACTGTAGGCAGGGTTTTTTCCAGCCATTTTGGGAAAAGAAGTCTTGTCAAATTGGGATTTTTTAAATCAACAAAATGGCAAAAAAACAATTATTGACAAAATGGACCCATTCAGATTTTTTTTTTCAACAAATATCGACACCTCAGGCCTAAAATTCAAATAAGAACAAAATCATGAAAATTATAGTTATATCCTTTGTTAGATGTTTATGAAATAAAATTGAGATATAATAATCATAAGACAATTCTTTCTTTTTTTGGAAATTGGATTTTCGATTTGGGATCGGGTTCGTTCGCTTTTGGCTCGGGTCCGTTTTATGGCCTTTTTGAAGTAGCAAAAAAAACTGGTAAAGACCCCACATTGATCAAATGATTGAAAGGAATGATATAAACAAATAAGGGTTGCTAGGGTGCCTTCCTAGAATCAGCCTGTTTCTAAGGAAATATCCAATATCCTCCAGCCAACAATGCAACAACAAACGATTTACAAAGAATTATTTTATTCCCATAAAATCCACGTCAAATTTGTATATTTGCACCCTGTTTAGCCACACAAGAGATGTTAGTGCCATGTACACTGTAATAGTGTTAACAATTTGCATGGGTGATCTTTTTCCAGTGACGACACACCAAAGGTAAAGTACTCCATTGCAATTGCCAATAAACATGTTGTGTTGTGATCACTTTGCAATTAATGTGGAAATTTCTTGAAGTGGACCAATAGAATGTTTAAATATATGCAATATGGATAAATTTGTATTAGTTTAGTAAAGCAAAATTTTAAAATGCAGTAACACAATTGTTCATTACATTTTCACATAAATTGCAAAGTAAAGAAGACGACTTCACTAGTGTAAACACATTTTTTTATTTTTTTTTCAAAACAATTACTTTCACTTTCTCCTGATTGTCAGAAAATGTTGCACGAAATCATCGTAGATTCTAGCAAAAGAGCTGTGCGCGCACATCATGTCATGTGCTCACGTCATGTGCTCCGAGTATTCAATTTCACTAACATTACTACGTTGTACTCTTGAAAATAAATACAAACACAACCAAAATGAGAAAAAAAAAACAGATATAAATTGCATTTCAAAATCTGATTTCCACTTAAATAGTTCAAATCTGTCTATATTCCATAAATTGTATTTGTCCTCTTCATTAGATTTCCACATAGATTGCAAAGTGAAGCTGACGACTGCACTACTGTAGTGGTAACCCAATACTTTGAAAAAAATAATTTCCCTTTCTCTGGATTTTCAGAAAATGGTGCATGAAATCATCACAGATTCAAGAATAAAAGCTGTGCACACATGGTGTCAGACAAGATACGCCTTTTCAGTTGGAATACCCCCGTTCTGATTTGACTTTATTACACTGTATTCTCATCGTATCAGCCCTCCTCATTGTATCTTCTTCATCTTCCCATAAAATGCAGGGCTCCTCTGGAGCATCAACGCACTGTGTATCATGACTTTTATGAGTCCACTTGAAAAACCCTCAAGAAGCGCAGGACAGTTAATGTTTTTCAATCTTTAGAAGTTTTTATGTATTTACTGTTTATTAATGACAACTACGACGTTCATTTTCATGATTTCCAGTTTTCATTGGAAAGTAGGTCATGTTTACTCCATGGTGATGCTATGAATTTTAAATAACCTAACACATAATTGTGTTAGTTTGTATATGGTTTAATATTTGGTTTATTAAATGTTTTATAAGATGCTTATTTGTGAAAAAAATGAAGAAATATTTTGGGAACAACATGAGAAAGATTTTAGTTTTTCCATTAAAAAACTATTTTTAGAAGAAGCACATGCGCATAGTTACAAACCTTAGCAACCAATCGGAAGGGTGATATTATCAGAAACTTAGTACATGATACAGATAACATCAGGGAGCTAAGTCTAGCCGGTATTTTGTCAAAACATTGCCGATTTCAATGCATCTTTTCCAAGAAAACACATTTAACTGTAGATTGGCATATAAAACATGTTTGTTTTTAATGTTTTTAAATAGTTTCACTTCAAATATTAAAGCGGGACTGTACGATTTTGTCAAATATTTATGATTTTTTTTTAAATGTGTTAAAAATTAGTATACATATATTTCAATATAAATTAAAATAAAAGTTAAGAAGAACATGTGTCGAAAAATGCGAAATAAGCCAGATATTTAAATCTGAAAGCTTAAATGACTGGAAGTCAAATAAGCCAGCATATATATAAAACATGTACAATGTGAATCTAAATTTAGATTTAGTGCAGATTCGTTCATACGACACAAAGACACAGTTTTGTTTCCTTGCAAATACGAGTAAAAGTGTCGGCATCGGGTTTAACCAGCGCTAACTTGTCTTTGCTGCATTTTATGAAATTCGTCTTCAAAGTATAATTTTTATTGCCTATTTTGAGTCATCGTAACATAATTTAATCAATATATTAAAATTTAACACATGTAAAAATCGTACAGTCCCGCTTTAAGAGGTTTTCATTAAGAAGGCAGATACTACGGTTAAACATGCTGTATCAAATCTTTTAATAGTTCAGTTCAAACTTTCAAGTTAAGTTGGCTTGTGCCTATTGCAATCGAGCACTCTCCCTTTCCCGTGTGACGTCTAGACACATGGTTAACACACGCATAGTGGATGGTATTGTGGGTGTGTATGGAAATATCAGCTTAACATGCTTAAATATGCTGTAAATATAAACAATTGTGACATGGATTTAATGGGAAATAAATAAATATTTGAAAGTAAATTGTTTATTGTTGCATTGTTTGCATTAATTCAGAAAGTCTTTTACTTGTTTCCTTAACCGCTCGATACACGGCAGGTAACCGGAGGATATTACATGCAACATTTTCTGTGATATTCTCATTCAGTCATTGGGAGAAAATAATCTAGAGTCAATCCGGATTTCGAGTTGGTTTTTTGACAATAGATAACGCGTTCATACTGCAAACGCTAATTTAAAAAATATTGTCCAAAAAACGCGGGAAGCTTTACGTAGGTTTTGTTGATTTTAAAACTGTTAATGACTCAGTAGACCGCAATATTCTATGGCAAATCTTACAAGAAGCTAATATACAGGGTAAACGTTTTAATATACTAAAGGCTATGTACGAAAACGTCAATACTTACAGAACTGGTGGAGTATAGTGCATGCATCTCCCAAATTGGAATTATACAAACATATTTAGTCCCAATGCGAACATGAAGCATACCTAGACATCCTATCTGTGCGCAAATTTAGGCGCAGTTTTGCACAACTTCGTTCCGGAACTCTTACGATAGAAATTGAAACTGGCAGATATCGCGGTATAACAAGAAAACAACGGTTTTACCCAATTTGCAATACTGGTGAAAAAGAAAACGAATTATATTTCATGTTAAAGTGCCCTGTATTGCATGACATCCGAAAAACATAATACAACGCAAATTTTTCATAAACCCAATTATACTCAAATTGTGCATAATGCTGTCAAGTAAAAATGAACAGACAATAAAACAAACTGCTTCTTACATTGTTAATGCACTTGAAACGCGAACATTAATTCTTGAGCTTTGATATAACCTAGTTATCAGGCCTCGACACTAACGGTGTCCCGGGAGCCCGAGGACACCAGATTTTGGCGAGCACCAGTTCTTTCAAGCTGGGTGATCCTCTGGGAACCCTAAATTTATAGAACCTTTTTCTTAACTTCATTTTGATGTTTCGATGTTTAAAATTGGATTAGAATTGACTATCACATGCGACTTCAAAATCAACGGACTTTGTCAACCGAGTGCGTCCTGACTTTTCAAGAACATGGATTTGTAGAGCTGTGGAGGCTTAAAAACAGTTTGACAAAAAGCAGAAGTCTTATAAGTATGCCTTGGATTATTTGTGGTTTATTATTAATATAATAATTCAGGCCCTTTTTTGTTTATTTGGGGAAAAAGTACCTAGCAAAATGGGGATTTTTCAAGTCGCAAAATCTTCCAAATTGGGAAGAATTTTCATTGACAAAAGCATTATTTGGGCATGGGGTTTTCCAGCCATTTTGGATAAAAATCATATAAATTATGGTTATATATTTTGTAGGTTGTTTAAAAAATAAAATAGAGATAAAGAGTCTAATAATCATGTAGTTTTTTTTTGAGGGGATTTTTTTTTGAGAATTGGGGAAAAAATATGCATATTTGGCATGGGGAATGGGTCGACTATCGGACCCGTGAGATAGGCAGAAAAAGGCCTGTAATTGTTTAATTATATCGACTTTGGACATGTTTTTAATTTATTTTAATGTGATCAAAACCAATAAACATCTAAAAGGTACTCTCTTTTGTTGTCTTTTGCTGTTATAATTTAGTCGGACAGTGGGACTGACAGAAACTGATTCTGACTGACAAAAAATTCAAGTTTGAATGACTCAGTCTGCAAAATTAACCCAACGCCTGATCGCCAATGCGATAAAATCTCAGCTCTGGTGATGTAAAAATTGTCTATCGATCGCCTGAAATGCGATGGAAAAAATCTCAAAAGACCGTTCGGAAATAAACCGACGAATAATCAATTTACGAAAATTTGTTCGAGTGCGTGATCATTTTATAACGAAATGAGAATTGTCGGCATTCCGGAAATTTGCGCTCGGTACCGATTTTGCCCGAAATTTTATTTATTCATTTCTGATTGGTTAGCGGATGGGACGGACATGAACTGCAACTTACGAAAATTCTTTGCTACTTTCCGAAAATCTTACACTTGTCTGCAATCATTAAATATTTCCAGTGATCTATTTAGTAAAGAAAAGCAGTGCAAAAGTATATAGTAAAGCAATATGTTAACCAAATTATGTATTGATTACGTATTTTCTTGGTAACTGGTTTTCATTTTCTTCAGTTAAACGATATTCCTGTTTTATTTCATGTGCAAAACACGTACATTTTTTCGGACGGTCGTTTTCGGATAAAGTATTTGTCGTCGCTTATAATTTCTTTTTGACGCTTATTATAAAAAAATAAATAGAATGACGAACATGCATGCGGTGATACGGTCGGTCTATTTTATACTATTTCGCATTGTATTCATCAGAAATAGAAACTTGAAAGACTACTGAAAAGTTTAATTAGTTAGGGGGAGGGGGGGGCTCTGCCCTTTATCCCTGTTGGGGACCTGCTNAACCTAAAATCAATTTTTATACGCCCGTTTTTACAAAACGGGACGTATAATAGTTTCACCCTTGGCGGGCGGGCGGGCGGCGGGCGGGCGGAGGCGGTGTCCACAGCAGTGTCCGCTCTCTAATTCAAATAGTTTTCATCCGATCTTCACCAAACTTTGTCAGAAGTAGGATCTAGACAATATCTAGGTCAAGTTCGAATATGGGTCATGTTGGGTCAAAAACTAGGTCACGGTGTCACTTAGTAGAACGGGCGTATCTTGTGACAATTTGGCACTCTTGTTACTGGTAGTGATAAGTTAGCGACTGCTGCTGCAGTGCTGACAAGACCGGAAGGTTCGTCGGAGGCTGATAATTAATGTATTATGGCCTTACATTGCACAGGCATATTTTAACTATTTATTATCATTTTAAGCAACGGCAAATTTCAAACACTTAGTAATGCCAAGTAATACGAATAGCTAGAGCTACGAAAATGAATTTATACATATGATTGTATAATATAGCTTGGTAATTATTAAAGAACTTGTAAAATTAACTTTACCCATGATTCTCACATTTTCATCTGTAAAAAATGTGTTATACTTAGTGATAAGAAAACAACAATCAATACAAAAATGAATTTTAAAAAAAATCTATTAAAATAAGGCTTTTATAGGCCTATATACTGGTACCCGAGTATTTAATGTGGGTCAATTGGTATATTGATATGATTTTTTATTTTGGGGAAGGATTGACCTACGTACGTTTCCCCAAAGACCTATCAATATACATAGGTCTTTGGTTTCCCGTTGTTTATCTTATTGTTTCAGCCCGTTTTCTTATTTCAATGACACTTGTCACTTGAAGTCCAAACGTTGTGTTTAGTTGACAACGACTTTATATCATTTATTCTCAAAGTCGCAGGTATGAACATTCTACCGCATCAGAGGTAATGTAATGCAGCCTTGTGAAAATTATAAACAGTTTTCAAACAAATTTAATGAGTGACATTTTTAATACATAAAAACGTCATAGAATTTTAATAAATGTTAATGTATTATAATTGCATATCCATACCAAAATATTAACACAAGAGAATTGCGTTTTGACAATTACTCAGTTGGAGTACGGAGGGAAAATATGTTTCATCAATGTTAGTCCTTGGTGCGTTTTAACTTTTTCCCAAAGTCTACCGGTACTTTAAGTCCACCATATGGACCGCCCATGTTGTCATCGCAACCGTAGTTACCATCGCCACAGTAACGATAGTCACCCCAGTACTCAGTAGCGAACAACGATTGGGGTTTAAATTAAACCACATGCAACCACATTTTTCATTACCGGTACATGTGACACTAAACGGCAAATCAAATATCACATACCCGGTAATCATATATCGGGTGAATTCCAACATTACATGATTATATGATCTAATCAAAGCGCTGAAGGCACTGAAGTTGTTCGCTATTGCATAATCTTAGACCCACCCAGTTTTCAAAATTATGTTATAGCTTTTTATATCGCAACTTTGAAATGAACACAACCCATTCACATTTATAAAGAGTGTGTCTTAAAGCACAGGTCCAGATGTGGGTGCACTCTTTATCCTCAAATTTATGTTATAGAAATAACTTAGACAAAATAACAACAATATGTCTCTTTTTACGCAATTGGTTGCTGCACTGGCAACCATCTTTAGAATTTTGGTTGCCTTGGTGAAGAATAACAAGCCTAGAATCAAGAACATGTTGTGCTATGTGTGTCTAATACTTTATTTATTTTCTTTAAAATATTGAGCAACAATTTTGCCGACATGACAGACTGTTAATGCATCATGTCTTGTTGCGAGCCGGAATTGAATAATTTCCTAGGCCTAATTGATCCACAGCCAATTTGAATTCTATGTTTATTTGGACTAAGTTTGTTCAAGCTTTGAAAATGTTAGTTGCCCTGTTTTTTTGCCCATCTGTAACCAAGTTTTGAAATTGAGTTTCCTGGGCTTAAATCTTCTTGCCCCACGCTAACAGGCAACCACTAAACCTGTAAGTAATACATGATATGCGATCTGACAGTGTATTGAACTCATTCAATTTGCAAGTCTGAAGACATTAAAAACCTTTTCACGTTTTGGTAAATTGACAAAATTAAACGATTTAATTATTTGGAGAGTTCTGTTGTTGCCGTTATATTGTTTCATACTACGAGGATTGCTTATATAAAGTATAAAATACATCCCTCATGGTATGAGCACGGCTGGCCGAGTGGTCTAAACGATAGACTTTTATTCCAGGGGTCAGTGGTTCGAGCCCAGTTGAGGGTACCTTTTTTGCTTCTTTAATTTTATTCTTGTTTTTTTTTAATAGAGCTTTCAAGATCCAAGGTTTACATTTATCAATATTAAGTTTTGAATAACAAACTGTGAAAAGGTCCCTTTTAGATGTTTCCTTAAAATGCCACAAGGTAAAAAAAAATAGAACTCATTGGTTGTTTATGTTTAAAAGTGATTTTGTTTATTTGCCTTGTCAGCGAGGTTACTTTGAAGTTATTATCACTTTTTATCTCTTTTTTTTCAAATCATTAATATAAAAGATAATTTAAGCTTCATTTTGGGGAAAAAAAAGGGCTTAATGCATATGCATTTATTGTCATCCAAGTTCGAGAGACTCTCTTTAAACGAAAAACACCATAAAATCAGAAAATTTCGTCCTTGATTAGCTTGTGCGCACTGCTCAGGCTAATCAGTGTGCACAGGACACCACTTATTTTACATGCATTAAGCCCCGTTTTCCCTGATTGCAGCCGATATGTACATATTTCAATGACAAACTGGCCAATGTCGTCGCACAAGCTGTTTAACACTATTGATTACATGCACACACTCACTGTCTGCAGTGTACCATTGGTGAAGTATAAACAGGCTAATCAGTGTGCACAGGCAGATGCGGTGGTTATCGTTCTTAGCGAAGTTAAGAGCATACCGAATTCCAAAACTTGCTCTTAACATTAGTTGTTCGCAAGCGAACAACTAATTAAAAATTGGTCATTTTTACGTATGCATCAAACACCAAGCACAAGCAAACACATTGGTTTCATTGTGTACCATATCGACAATTTTTACGGTAGAAATGTTAGATGGTTCACCCGCATATCAAATCACAATGATAACATAAAAATACTCGGATTGAAATATAATCAGCTTGATTGCTAATCATCGTCCGGTACATGAATTCAATATCATATCTACATAGTCACTGTTTCACAATTTCATTAAATGATCTCATGTGCAATCACATACATATACATGAACTGGTCATGGGACTAAACATACATTTATAATTATATATACTGCACCCGTTCGGATCAACATTAACGGGACTCACTCACAGATTGGTTAATAATTAAAAAGTGAAAAACCATAAAATCTTCTAGTAATATGTAAAGCCCCTTTTTGAGCTTCGAGTTGTGAACGGACAAAGCGGAAGAGTTGTTTAGCGGAATAATTATATGACGACGTTTGTTTTAGTTCTCTTAAACATTAAACTATGATATGAACCTTGCGCTGTGAAAAAAGGGTTTAATGCATGTGCGAAAATTGCGTCCCAGATAAGCCGGTGCAGTCCGTACAAACTAATCAGGAACGACACTTTTCGCGTAGCTGGATTTTTGCTAAGAAGAGACTTTGTTAACACGAGAAATATCATAAAAGCGGAAAGTGTCGTCCCTGATTGTGCACAGGCTAATCTGGGACGACACTTTACGCACATGCATTAAACCCCCTTTTCCCAGAACGCGGTCCATATTACGAGTGCGAACAAGTTATGAGAGCGTCTTGATCTGTAAAGAAGACTTCCGTTCTCGCAACAATCTCGTGTAAGCGTCCTTTTCCGCAGAGAAGACTTCCGTTCTCGCAACAATCTCGTGTAAACGCCTGTTAACTCTTTGACGGATTGTGTCACGAGCTGTGGAGCGTTGGTACGATATCTGCTCGATTGGTTTTGAACGAAAACCTCCGCAGAATACAATTTCCACACAGAGTTGTCCTTACATGCTCTCACATACAATTTCCACACAGAGTTGTCGTTCCGTGCCCTCACATACAATATGATCGAGCTATGCTGGTTCCAGTCAGATCTCTAAATCGTCTGTTTTTGCAAATTGGGAGGAAATTAACTCGGGTGTGCAATACTATGGACCCTAGTTCATAAACAAACAATGTAATGAATGTTTTATGCTGTAAAGTAGTTACATATCACTTTTTATTTCTTTTTCACAAATTTAAATTGTTATAGTTTTGGTTTGAAATATGTTGATATGATTAATAAAATGCAATTATCAACGTTTGCAAACTGCTTTGCAAGACATGTTTGCAAAGTTGGCTCATAGAGAGGTTTGTTTAATTGACTCCTCACTGACACTGACTTAAGAGGGATTGGTGATTAGATGTGTGGCAATTAGCTCAGCCCGGAGAGCACTCGCCCTGACAGCGAGGTGTCCCGGTTTCGAGTCCAGGACTGGCGCACACTTTTCACCACTTTGCGACACGTTGAATGTACCGGAATAACCGGATGAAATGTATTTACAAGAAGCATTATTCGAGCACACGTATGTTTTTTATCTGTACCAGATGAACTAGTTGTAAAATAAAGGCTTATCCGGTTCGAAGGAAACACGTTATTGAATAAATTGTATAGTGGAAAACGATGTCTGAACAGAAAATGCTGATTATGTTTCAGTATGGCCGCACGTTTTCCTGACAAGTCGTATTATTAAAAATTCAGTATGAATAATCGAGCGATCGCTCTGAACATGATTAGCGATATAATGATGGGCTCATTGTAATTTAAATATGTTGTATCAGTATGGTGAAATAAAATTGTTTTACGGTTAACAAAATTTGTTTAGTTATCTTTTTTTACATCAACAGTCATATGGAAGCACTCATTGGGAGCTCTAGAATGTGCTGTGGCAGATGAGGCTCACGGGGCTCTCTCTGTCAGAAAAGCAGCTAAAATGTAGCGGGTACGTGTAGCAACTTTGCATGACAGAAGGACTGGACAAGTTTCGAGTGGTGCAACATGGGACAGAGAAACCCTGTTATCTTCGACTCAAGAATCTGAAATTGCTCAATTGGTATTTAAACGTACGGAAATGGGTTTATGATTCTCTTATCATTACTTTATAACTTTTTGCGGTATATACATGCAAAAAGTTGTAACACGCCAAATTAAATAACGCACATTTAAATAAAATAGTATTTTTTATGTTTACAAGAATATCAGATTTATGTTATTTTCTTTTGCTTATCAATTCGGGTACTTTTAAATTGTTTCACATGACTTCATGCGAATGGTTATTGTCAAAAATGCTTTTTCTCATAAACGACCATAACATTGTGTTTATGGAAGGCAGTGGATGTCCGCACTCAATATTCTTATAGCTATTAGTTATGAAACAGTTTTTTGTAATTTGAATATAGAGCGGTATAATCGTGAAAATGATATTACAATCTATAAACTTCGTTCGTAATTTTACCTCTATGTTTTAAGGATTAAAATTTTATAACAATTCTTGACATTTCAAATTGTTGTTTTAATTATTAATTTTAAATGTGATTGTTTTGTGCGCTTCCTTACTTTTCGTAACAAACCGCGTTGGATCAAATGCTGGATTGAGCGCCGCATTAAAGTGCTGCGGTCTCTATAGAATAATACGTTTATTTTGCTATAGTAAGAATATATTATTATTTTATTAATGTATTTTAACAATTTCTTAAGAAACACTGATTTTTCTTAACTTCATAAAACTACTATGTTTGTGATGTGTATGCCGTTGTGTTTTCTTTTTTTAATAGTTCGTTTAATAAACATAAACTCATTAAAACACTTTCCCTCCGACTGGGTTGGCTCAAGACGCATTAGAAGGATCGGAAAGAAGACAAACGGTTACAAGTAAAACCTGTCAAAATGCGAAACCTTTCCCAAAAGGTGAAACTGACAACACAACAATATTACACTTCACACACTTTGAGTTTTAAGTATGTTCTTGTATTTATTTGTCCAAAGTTTAAAGAAATGGAAAAGTGTCGATGAGTAGGTGTGATATTCGAATTTATTTACGGAAGCTGTTGACTAAAACTAGGTTTTGCATGCGCAGATTTGGTTTACCTCGAAGATATACATGTGTCGTGTTCTGAGAAAACTGGACAAAATGCATGTGCGTAAAGTGTCATCCCAGATTAACCTGTGCAGTCCGCACAGGCTAATCCGGGACAACACTTTCCGCCATAACTGGATTTTCGCTTAGAAGAGAAATCCTTTAAACGAAAAATTCCATAAAATCGGAAATTGTCGTACCTGATTAGCCTGTGCGGACTGCACAGGCTAATCTGGGATGACATTTTACGCACAAGCATAATGCCCAGTTTTCTCAGAACACGACACATATATCCTCAGACCAAGGTGACAGTGACAGTGAATACGAGGATGGCATGGTATGTGAGACAGAGTTATGTTTATACTTATAAGTACGACGTATACAACACGTGGTGATGGCTGCAGTGAATACAGTGAGTAGTGTGACATGATATCCATCAAGTGTACCGTCCGGCTTGTGTCAACAAGTTAAATACACGACACTAAGCTATTAAAAGATAGATTCAACCTGGCCCGAATTCAGTTTCGCTCATCATTCGACTGGTCCGTAAGGAAAACGAACACATTTATACAGGATTAATCTTTAAAAAGACATACGCATTTTATTTTCGTTTGTGTTCATAAAAGATAGTCGATTATATTAATGAGATCAATGATCGCGGATGTTGCTGTTCCTGTCCAGTGCGTAGCTGCATCCAACCCTCATCGATTCATGGGTGCTGCGCCAGTTTGGGTGATGAATGTCGCAATATTAGTTACTTTTGATAATGTGTTTTTTTTTATAGATAAAACAAACAAATACAATGAGAAAATGAAAAGGAAAATAATAGCCAACCGGTCGAATGCGAATCATCCATACATATTATGGGTTTTTCGAACAGACATGTTAAAGTTCTTTGCCGTTCGCCGCTCTTTGATTCCATTATTTATAGTATCGTGAATCAGTGCGATCAGGCGAAACACATGGCCAAGTTGACAGAATAAGTCTTATAAAAATCAATAAAATAGGGTATTTATCATGCTATTATTTAAAAAAAAGAAAAAGAATATATTATTTATCTGCCATGTATGCATGATAATTATTGCATATTGCGATTATCTGGATTGTGTATATGTTTGTCTAAATATAGTAAACGCTTTAGTAAACGCAAACGATTTCCAGACAGGCTGACCGCACTCTTAACTGATGCCTTGGGAGATGGAATGTTATTCATTTAAAGCAAAGTCGAGATTGCACTGCTGGAACGAGGGCATGTGTAAATTTCAATACTTAAATATCTGTAAAGTTTAATTGTAAAAACAAAACATGAAATAATAAAAAAAAACATAGGATATGGAATAATATGTATATGATATAAATACACTAGTGCATATAATGAGTTATATACATGAATAAATTAACGTGTCTTCAAATATCTGTATAAATAATTAACTAAATGTATTATCTTATTAGAAAACAATTACGGATTTCAACGGAATATTCATAAGGGCGAGGTGAATTATATCGAATACTACAAATAACAATACGAAGAATATCCATTTTTAAACGCAAGAATTCATAATTTATTCGTCTTTTACATAAATATGAGGGCACGCCGGTACATGAGATTTGATAAAACCCCGTTTATATTCTGAGTAACCAATATTAGGGACATTCGGTAAAAACAATAAGAACCGCAAATCACAATATGACAACACAAATTGGGTGGGACAAATCTGTGGATATAATACACCAATGGGGTGCTCGTGCATTTGTATGCGCACATATCGGAAATGGCATGATGAACAGGTCACTAAGACGAACTACTCAACAATAACTGATCAAATATGACACTGGCAAGTATAATTGTATGTGAGCATACAGAACTAGTAGAAGGTATCGCGGTGGTGCAGATGATTTCACTGTCGGCACCGAGGTGGTCTTCGCCGTCGGCAATGGCCCTGAAAAACACAGGCATGTGATATTAGCTGTAGGCAAAATGCTAGTATTTTTCTTTTCTGTGATATTTATAATAGTGTTTTATTCCCGTCATTCGAAAATACGTCTGATGCCATTTGTGGCCAGCGTAGCGCTAGACCAACTCAATATCTGATCAGGAGCTACGCTGTCCGTTAATGAGCCCACTAGATTATATGTCACTGAAGCGGACAGGGACGCTCCGGATCAGACTGCGCTGACTGGTCTTGAGCTACGCTGGACGCATATGGCGAAAGATCCAATTTACAAGGACGCAACATATTTATCACATTAACACAAGCAATGAATAGTTTTTAATAAAATATAACTGGATATTCAGGAATGTATTGTTATCGCGAAGAAATTAGAAGTTTACAACTGTTCGGTGTCTTAACTGGTTTTTTTGTTTACAACATTTAGAGGGACTTGTTTCAAAAGGACTTCTAAACAGATGTCTCGCATGTCTCCCATATTGAATGCATTAATTTACTAGATTCAACGAAATTGAAGCCCAAGTAGTCTTTCAAAACATGAGAGAAATTAAACCTAACCCAAAGATGTAAACAAAATGTTCGCATCACGGAGATTCGTGGGTCGTCCGGACATAAAGCCTATCACATTGACCGCTCGGCCTATCCCGAGTTTTATATCGTCTCATACAAGATTAATTTATGTAATCGATCACACGTGTTAACGAAAAGAACAGAAACATTCCACATTAGCCCTTCGTTTTGCATGCGTAATTCAGGTACATTTAGTTCACGTACCTCCTTTAGTACAATTGCATGGATAACACTCGTAAAGGTTGTTGAAACATTCGTCCTCGTTGCAGACCAATAGGACGCTCAAGACAACCCCGACCTCACTGCACATGACCCCGAGATGGCAGGCGTATGGATGGTCGATAATCGGAATCCTGCTTTTCGGACGTCCATCGCACCAGTCATCTGAAATGCAAAATGCATAAACAATCTTAATCAAACGCGTTGTTTAAATCTGATCACAGTTGTCAAAAATGCCAAATAACAAACCTATCAGCAGTAACATTATAAATGGAGTTATTTGTTTTAATTACAAATTGTTCTTTTTTAAATAATAACATGTCGACAAACTATTGTATGAAGACTTTCATTAATCTGAGAATTAAAGCTGTTAGCTTAGTGGACCTATAACGCTTTCAGTAATTTTGCTCAAACCACAGAAAACGTTATTCAAATAGGGCGATACTATTTATGTACACTTTATTGTATATTTTAGCGGTTGATTTTAATGACTTTAACATAATGCCTGCCTGGCCACTGTATTCCATTTATTTAAAAACAACTTGCAAAAGGTGAATCATGCTGACCCACACTTGTCCAGGCAATGCTAAGGATGCTGCGTCATTTATTCATAACGAACTATTAAGGTGTCATGAATGTATTTCACCATGTCTCTTCTTTCCAAAATACTGACCATACGCATGTTTCATTTACAAAAACTATTTTAATATTTGAGTATTGAAATTTTGTACAATACTATATAAGACTGAGTCCAACTGAGGTTTCACTGAATTTCACAATTTTACGTAATGTTGTCCCACTTACGTGTAACCACCTTTATGATCCCTTCAACGGATGATATAACGTCGCTGTTTAAAGTTTCCGACGACGGTTTAATTGAACAACGAAGCCGTTTGAAGTTCATGTACATTGAAGCCGTGTGGAAGGCAAACGGCAATGTCTGATAGTTCCAACACGGTTTCGAACTCAGTATGTCGTCGGTTATAAATCCCATTGAGTTGTTACGATTGTCCATCGTGAGGAGCGCTTGAAACTCGCCATCGAAGTCGCTTTCTATGATCATCTGCCCTCGTGGATCGCCTAGCTCGCCCTCGCAAACGTAGGGGAGATCAGCCCGCGTGATCTTGTGGTTTATTACCTCCCTTGACATTGTAAGCTTTGGAACTCCCGGCAGTCCTAAAAAAGAAAATATTCCAGTCTCTATAATTATGCAACTCAACAATTTTTCAACGACGAATGCTATATATTTGTGATGATGTTTTTAAATGTCGTATGATCTTATTTGGAAAAAGAAAGTGAATTTTGAGTGTGAAAAAAATATAAAAAAATTGTCGGACAATCAATTCAGAAGGTGTCATGTTTGAATGTTAATAACAGTTCAATCACAGTACATGTACCAATATACCGAACTATAAAATAGCAACTTAAGATCTAGATATTACTAGTTCAAGTGAACAAGACTGATGCCGCCTACCGGAGTAATCAATTGCGTTACAAGTACTTACGTTGGAAACGAATTCTCTGCGTCACATTGCTCCACGTCGAATCAGTCATTTTAATAGAGCATACGTAAGTAACAATCCCTGTTTTTCCGTCAGAATCGCTGCACAATACAGGACTGAACAGAAGATCCACTCTTACAGAATGGTTGCTGAGTTCTGTCGTATTGAGTGCGGAAATGTGTCCATGCGTCTTTGCGATCTCCAAATTAGGACTTGTCTTGCTTGCCGTTGCGACAGATACTGTGAATTCTCGTTAGATGTACAGTTCTGTCCAGTCTGTCAGGTTGACAATCTCGAACGTTAGATAGTCTGGTTCCCCGATGTTAAATGTGTAGTCTGTTTCCTTGAAACCAACTGAACATAGGCATGTTGGTAAAATACGAGTGATTAAATCGAAGGTCGAGCATGGTGATGACTATAAAATCGTCTGATTTGATCGATGCAAGTTTCATTTATGAGCGTCATAATCATTGTCAAACACGTTACTGAAAAACACTGATACTGTTTAAACATATGTTATAATTTGTAAATAATAAACAGTATTTTGCTAGATTCATTAAATAGCACAACTTATGTGTATGCATATCTGTTTTTTCAATCTATTTCTGTCGAACTTACCCGGCGGCTTTATTGACTCTGAAAAAATAGTACAATACCGAGCCTTATATCATCACCATCAACGATCATACATTTAAATAACGCTTCAGAAATAGTTGTGTTAAAATTGTGTAATATTAAGTAAGTTTCAATTTACTCCCTGCAATAATGAATAATACTGAAAATATATGATTATACTAGACAATAAAAATGGTATTAAGCATCGCTCTTAAAATAGACACTTATTTATTAACTCGTTGAGATCTGCATAGCTTTAATATATAATTGAAAGGAAAAGAAATGTTGTTGAAAGACATATTTTGTGGAATAAAAGTCTTATTCCAGTTACCGCAAACATAATAAAATTGCACTCCTATGTACTCCTTTGTACACATGTCGTTGAATACGGTTCAGTTTATATATTGTATTGATTAATTTGCTAATAAAAAAATCCAACAACCAGTCAATCTTGACTGTATGACCGTATCTTCATATATTGTAAAATCATGCAAATCTTAATAACACAGGTCTCTTACTGATTCTCAATACGTATATGACTGCAAATGTCGCTACTGCCAGTACTGCATTCGCACAGACTGGTCGGGAACTACGCTGTCCGTTAATGAGACCACGAAACCATGGCGGACAAGGTAGCTCCCGACCAGACTGCGATGACTAGTAGTCTGCAGCTACGCTGACCGCCTATCGCGTAAGACCCATTTTCGCATGACGCGGCTTGTATGTTATCGCACGATATTCATCACAGTAGCGAAAGCAGTGAATCATTTTAAATAGCATGTAACCTGACATTCATGAACGTATTATTTTTAACGATATGGCACGTTCCGCAAGACCAGATGCAAGTTCTTTGAGAGGAGACCGGCGCTGCCAAGATTGACTAAAGCGCAACGAAAGGAAATGATGAGGATAAGACAACAGAATTCAAAGCCGGATAGAACGGGGCCTTGAATAACAACTATTGCGTTCTCTACTGCAAGTCCCCATGGTTCGATGCGACAAGTTAGCTACAAGAGCTAAGCCATCGATCAAGTTGGAAACAAAAGGAGAACTATTTGGGACATAAAACATATAGGGTAAGATCCACGAACTGTAGCGCGCCCGCTGGGACATTATCAGACTAGCCGAGGTCACGTTGCTTGGCTTCGGCGAAATATCAACAGATGAAGGGCACAAAATATGGTTTAGGGGAGAGGATTCGAAACAACGCTACGGAGTTGGTTTTATCGCTAAGGAGCAGGTAGCCGACGGTGTCAACAGTTGCACACCAGTTTACAGCAGGCTCATTTCCATCCGTATCTCAGCGACACCTTACAACATCATCATCATCCAGGGATATTCATCAGACAAAATCGAGAAGATTGAACAATGTTCTGAAGGGTTAGAGCGCATCATATTCGAGATCCCGAAGAAAGACATCATCAATGTCTAATGCGAACGGAACGCCAAGGTTGGACCAGACGCCTACCAAGACTGGTCAGGGACAGTACGTAGATTTGGCACAGGAGAGACCAACACGCGGCATCAACACAAACGTCCAAAACAGCGACCTGGCATGCTCAAAACCATGACTTAGTGTTCACCATCACAAAGCTAAAGTTTAAGAACAAGTGCATCATCAAGAACCCTCGCATTAGGTATGAGGTATAAGAAATACACCAGCCTGGGAGAGAAACCAAACAGAAGTGGATAAAGGAGCGATGTATCAACATTGACAAAGAGATGACGAAATGCAGCAGTCTATAGCACCGTCAAGACTCTCAAGAAGACCAGTCAGCTCAAGGCCAGTGTTATAAAAGTCATTGAAGGGAACCTCCTGACCTTTATAAATACCCTCTTCAATACGACCCAGTCTCCTTCAGAACAATCCCAGACCAGATGTGGACGACGAAAGCCCGTCCTTACTAAAGGCAGAAGTGGATGAGGCAGTGCGCAATCTAAATGCAGGGAAATCGTCGGGAGTTTACAACGTCCCTTCCAATCTGATAAAGCACAGAAAAGAGACAATGACTGCGGAAATGACTGCACTATGCCAGAAGATCTGGGAGGGGAATTAGTCGCCCATGGAGTGTACGAAGTCAATGGTCATCACCCTACAAAAAAGGGTAACTTCCAGTTGCGGGAAAATTACCGCACCATCAGCCTTATCAGCCATCCAAGCAAAGTCATAATTCGCATCGTGCTCAACAGATCGAAAAGGAATGTCAATGAACTGCAAGCGGAAGAGTAGACTGGTTTTAGAGCTGGATGGAGCACAGTGGAAAAGATCCTAAACTGCAGAGTCATCTTTGAGAAACACCTGCAACACTAACGTGACATTTTCCACAACTTCATCGACTTTAAAAAAATTGTCGACCGCACATGGCATTATGGCCTTTGGTAGGTTCTGAGAGGATTCAATATTGAAAAAAGACTGGTGCAAATCATCCAAGAACTTTACGGCAACGCAAGAAGCGCAGTACTTCTCAATAGACAGAAGTGCAACTTCTTCAGGACATCAGTGGGCGTCCGTCAGGGATGTCTGCTCTCCCCGTCCTGTTTAACATTTTCCTTGAGAAGATAATGCATAAGAGCCTCCAAGAGTACCACATCCATTTCCATCGGTGGCATACCTATTTCCAACTTGAGATTCGCTGATGACATTGACCTCATGATGGTTACATGTAGCGAACTTCAAGACCTCAACAACAGACTATATGAAAAGGCAGGAGCATACAGGATGGAGGTCAGCACGGAGAAGAAGAAGACCATGGTGAACAGCACGAACACAACTAGTGCATACATCTCCATAAACGGCGAGAAGGTCGAAGAAGCGACCAGCTTCATTAATGTGGGAGCAACGGAAGCAACTATGTCCAAGGATGGTACCAGTACCGCAGAGGTCCGAAAAGAATTGACATTGCGACCGCGGCGATGGCCAGACTGAGCAGGTTGTGGACGAGCAGCTCCATCAGCTTCACCACCACGTACAGGCTCTACAAGTACCTCGTAGTCTCCATACTATTGTACGGCAGCGAGACCGGGACGCTTCACGCGGACACAGAACGCATAATACAGGTCTTTGAACACAAGTGTCTCCGAAGAATGCCCCGAATCTCCTACATGGAGCACAAGGCAAACGAGTACGACCGACACATGGCTGCAGCACTTGTTGCCCCACATTAACCTCTTCTGGCGACCGGCAAACGAGGAAAGATTGGTTTCTTCATCGCACGAAATATGCAACCAACATTCAAAGTAAATATGGACCTTCCGATTAAGTTTTCGAATATTACATATCAGGAGAACAATTTCACGTACCTCCTTTACTACAATAACACGAGTAACACCCATAAGGCGAATTCAGAGTTCTAAGACACTGGTCTTCGCTGCAGTCCGATTCGGGGACGCCTAAGACAATCCCGTCTGCACTGCACATGACCCCGAGATGGCAGGCGTACGGGTGGTCGATAATCGGAGTATTGATTGTGGCGTGCGTGCACCAGTCATCTGAAATTCAAAATGAAAATTAGAATCCGAATCAAACACGTATTGCCAATCTGGTCACAGTTGCTCAAAATGGTAAAGGCCGAATTACAAACACATAAGCCGTTAACTTATAGATGAATTATTTGTTTTAGTTACAAGTTTTTTTTTTTTTTCTTTTGAAATGTTAAGGCAAAGAACTTAAAGCATGAACGACTTTTAACGTTTTCAGCATTTGTTCCAAAACCGCAAAACAGGTTATTTATATAAAGCGATACTATTTATTGACACTTTTTAGTAAACATGTATTTCAGTTATTGATTTCAATGAGTTAAATTTGTGCTTGTGACATAATAACTGATTGACCACATTATTCTATTTATCTCAATTTGCAACGTGTTAATTGTTATGACCCAAACTTTGCCACGGGATTCTTATTCCGAAACGTCATTTTGTTAAAAACGAACGACCCATGTGTCATGAATGTTTTTAACCTTTTCACGTTTATTTCTCTCCAAAATACTGAACCCACGTTTCAGTTACGAATGATATTCTAATAATTGATTATTGGAAATTTTTACAAAACTATTAAAGGTCTACCCAATGCAGGTATTACTGAATTGCAAAATTTCAACAAATGTTATCCCACTTACCTGGAACCACCTTTATGATCCCTTCATCGGATGATTTTACATCGCTGTTTAAAACTTCCGACGACGGTTTGATTGAACAACGAAGTCGCTTGAAGTTCATTGACATGTTGGCCTTGTGGAAGGCAAACTGCAACATCTGATAGTTCCAACAATGGTCCGAACTCAATCTGTCGTAAACAATATATCCTACTGAGTTGTTACGATTGTCCACAGTGAGGAGCGATTGAAAGTCGCCATCGAAGTCGCTTTCTATGATCAGCTGTCCTGGCGGATCGCCTACCTCGCCCTCGCAAACGTAGGGGAGGTCACGCCGCGTGGCCTTGTGGTTTATTACGTCCCTTGACATATGCAGCTGTGGGACTACCGGCAGTCCTTATAAAGACAATATTCCAGTCTCTTTAATAATGCAAATCAACGATTTTCAAAGAAGAATGCTATATATTGGTGCTGATAATGTTTAATGCTTAAATTTCGTATGATCATTTTATGAAAAAAAAGTAAATTTTTAGTGTGTTATAAAATTTAAAATGTTGATATTGAATCAATCCAGAAGGTGTCACTTTTTAAAGTTAAATGGCATATACAGTTCAACCACAGAATATGTACCAATATACCGAAACATTAAAGGCAACTTTACTTCTAGATATTACTAGTTCAAGTACACAGGATTGATACCCACTACCGGAGTAATTAATTACGTAAAATGTACTTACGCTGGAAACGAATTCTCCTCGTCACATTGCTCCACGTCGAGTCTGTCCTTTTAATGGAGAACACGTACGTAACAATCCCCGATTTTCCACCAGCATCGCTGCACAATACTGGCTCAAACAGAAGATCCACTCTGAGAGACTGGTTGGAGAGTTCTGTCGTATTGAGGACCGATATGTGTTCATGCGTCTTTTCTATCACCACATTGGGACTGGTTCTGTTGGCCGATGCGACTGGTACTCTATATTCCATGGAGATGTACAGCTCTGTCCAGTCTGTCAGGTTGACCATCTTGAACGTGAGTTTTCCAGGTTCGCCAATGTTAAATGTGTAGTCTGGTTCCTTGAAATCAACTGAACAAAGATATGTTGGTAATTTACGAGTGATTCAATCAAAGGTCAAAGATATACGCGTATTTATTGTTAAAAATATGATGATGCTTACATTTAAATCGTCTGATTTGAACGAATCACAATTCATTTATGAGCGTTATAATCATTCTTGATAACGTTTCTGGCTCAACACTAAAACTGTTAAAAGATATTTCATAATTAGTAAATACTAAACAGTGTTTTGCTATATTCATTAAATAGCAAATTATTATATGTGTGTATATCTGTCATTTAAATCCATTTTTGTCGAACTTACCCGGCGGCTCAAAAAAAGAGTATTATATAAGCCTCGTTTTGGGAAAACTGTGATACATGCATGTACGTTAAGTATTGTCCCATATTATCCTGTGTAGTCTGCACAGGCTAATTGGGAACGATACTTTCTGCCTAGACTGGATTTTCGTTCACAAGAGACTTCCTTTTAACGAAAAATGCAATAAGGCGGAAAGTTTCGTCTCTGATTAGACAGTGTGGACTGTACACGCTAATTTGAGACGACACTTAACCCAAATGCATAAAACCCAGTTTTCCCCTAGCTTGGCTCATATCCTTAGATATATAAAGTGTGTGCATATATATTTGGGTGTTTCCATCCATAATGTTAAACATTTGAATAAGGTATTAATTTTCCACCAACCTATCATTTGATATAAAAACTCAGTAGCCCAAACATTTCCTAATTAAACTAATATTTAGAACTTGCGCAACAAGTGTAAGAGTTCAAACTACACATTATAAAAGCAGACATCTTGGTTGTAAACATTATAATCTTGTTTCCTTTAGCGTCATATTTTGAACTATGTACACTTAAGCACGTGTCACCTGTCACACCAATGATTGTGTAGGTCAGTCAACATATCGAAGTAGCTAACATGGTGAAATCTTGTAGATACATGCCTATACTTTTTACATCTAATAGTTTATCTCTAACTCCATATTTAATACATACATATTAAAAGTGGGTATATTCATTTGTATAAACAATCAAGACTTGGCAAACGTTATAAAGCACTACGAACTAGAATAAACAGTAATTGGGAATTTCTTACTTCAGGTCAAATGTAAAAGTCAAATTAATTCCTCTTGTTTCGCAATAAAACATGTAAAAGTCTGTCAGAACTCAAATAATATAGCAAACATCGATGCGTCTTTGTAAATCATATAAACCTAGACAATAATATCAATTGCATATTTATAAATGATTATAACGATATAACTTTTGTTGAGTTTCTGTTTCAGAAAATCTAAATGAAACAGTGTTAACAAGTGGTGGCACTCAGACACTTTACACACGTATAAAATAAGAATGTATTACGATTTACGTAGTCCCTATAGTATGTTGCTTGTAAATATGATAAAATCTACGGAAGAAATAAAATAGACATTGAATAAAATTCTAATGAATGCGAGATAAATTGAGAATAAACTTAATTACAAAGACAATACTAAGCCAAATTGAAGTTATGATTGCAAATAATGCCACACAATTTAAATTCTCGATGCTCGTTATTGGAAATAAATTGGCTTCTTTAAATGGTGTTTCTTTTTATAAAAATAAAACAAGTGAAAATGGTGACACCAACTGCATACGAATTATTAAACATGGGCAATTATTATGTACTACCATGCTCATTATTTCCATTAGAGCCAGTCTTTATCTCAAGTACTAGCTGTACAATTATTCTCAGTGACGAGCAGATATCAGTCGATATCATTGTCTTAACTTCAGCTTTAATATTATACGATATTAATAGAGAATTTAGTATTGAAACCTACTTGAACTGCATAGATAATGAAAAACATTGAATATCATGAAGTCGATTCTGCTCTTCTTGCATCATTATACACAGAAAGAGAAATATTAATCATATTTATAAAAATGTTACAAATTGTATTATGTCACATAAAACGCTTATGATGTGAATAATATATGACAGCTAATACATTTTAGCATACGCAATATCATTAATTTTATATGCTCATGATAAATATTGCCAAAACAGTGATCAATTAAAAACAAAACATTGATATAAGTGGTAAAAATCTTCTACATAAGTTATGCTAGTAATTAAAAGGCTTGTTTGTTACAAACTACTGAGACTGCCTTCAAGCCACAGTTTTTCACAAATAGTTTTCATCTCATGTTTAATTTCATGCCATTAAGTTATTTTGAAACGGACCTTTTGGCTAGTATTGGATATATTTAGAGTGTTAAACAACAGGTATTTGGTTAAAACTGAAAAACTGCTGATCATGCAAATGAATACGAAGAAATAAGTCAAACTGTCATAATCGTAAAATATCAATGCACGTCTTTGATGAGAAACTGCGCGTTGACTGGTCTCTGGGATACGTTTTCATGCTTATATTCAGTGAAACCCTCGCATATGCTTGGACAGTGTTTATCGGGACTGCATCTATCAGCACATTCACTGTCATTAGAATAAAGACTCTTTTAATTTCAACAATCGATGCCAAATTACAGTTAATGGTCCAAAGAACATAAACGATAGGACTCAGGTGACTGTTGAATATTATTTTTTATTTTTAACTATTAACAAAGTTTCAGATTATTATGTATCTGCAACTTCATATGTGTGTTCTGCATGTTCTTTTGCGCTGTAACATGTTTCGACACAAATAAACAACGTTTGAAAGTTTTGAGAAAGTCCTAAATATTGTTACTTTTAGCCCAAATGTTTTTTTACAGCTTCTCTCTTACAAGCATCGTGTTGGGGGTTGGAGAATACTATCCTGATTCTTTCATTTGTTAGAAGCACCCTAATATATATATACAGTAGACTTTGCCAATACCGGACTCTCCGAATACCGGAAATCTCCCGATTCCGGACGGTCGTGTCAGTCCCCTATTTTCCCCTTCTNTGGTTATTTCGTTGTAACCTAACCATTGACATTTGTTAACTTACACAGTAAAATTACCAACAATACATCCCTGAAAATGACGTCGTTTTACCGCAATTTGTCAGACGAACATTGTCCAGTATGGCCTCTGACTCTGTCATAGAAATAAGCGAAAAACGGGCTAAAACCTTAAGTGACCGTGAGGTGGCCGTTTGTAAGAACTTACCGAAAGAAAATCTTCATTAACTCAAATCAAACCAAAGCGGCAACTCGTTACATATTAAGAAATGGACACCATGCTCGTTGTAGTCAGAAACTTGGTACAAGACATTATTTAAAGCCCCATTAACACTCAAAATCAACGAATATTTCGTAAAATATTTTATAAAATAAAGTTAATCAATAGCGAATCATACAGCTATGTAGCTTGAGGGAAAGTATACCTTCACATTGTTTCAATTTTGATTTCAAATCACTGTATTGCCTGGAGCAATACTTTAAACCCAAACATATACTACACTGTATTTAATGTTTTAATGTAAATTATGTAAATGTAATCCATTATGTAAATAGAGTTTGATACCATCTATAAATCTCGGGACATATTTCAATTAACGAGCTGTTAAAATAAATGTAAGTTTTGTTAAAGTGTTAAAACTCTTCAGCTCCGTTAAAAGAAGATTGGTGCACATGAGTTTGTCAAAAACGCTGCGCTTTGAATAAATACACTTTATGGTAACCTGTGAATAATTATTAACATTGTTCTTAGACATTATGCACATACGGTGTGAATTTTACCTGAATTTATTATTTATTCACTCGATAACACACTTAAAATTGTTTGCAAAAATAGAGAATACTATGTTAGTGTCATTGTGCACTTTAATTTATCCGACGAGTTGAATTTACACGGCGAGGCTTACCGAGGCGTGTAAATTAAAGCAGACGATGACATTAATATAGTATTCTACTTATTCTGCGATATTATAACAACATCTGTATTCAAAATATCAGTGTTTAATTGTTAAAATTATCAGGACAAATTGTCTCATATCGGGACGCCGCCCCAACCACCCTAATAGCGAGACTGTCCCGTCAAGATCTGGCATGTATGTTTTAATTCCGTTATCCATATATCAAATCAATGATTATCTTATCAGAATTTAGTTTCTCAAATTTGAACCAATTACATCGCCGTAGTTTCCAGAAAAAATAGCGATACCAAAAGCATAAATATTATCGATTGAAAGTAATCAAAATCAATTAGAAGTATTGAAATAAATTATAATAACGGTAATGTGTTTTCCTGAAATATCTTACATCTTATGAAACTTAACATTATTTATTTAAAAAGAAGAGCATAATAATCAATGATCTTTAAAAAAAAAATAATATTACTCTATTCAGTTTTTTCAAAGCTGCACATAACATATGATTTATAGTGGCATTTGTGGCAATCAGGAATAGTAATTTGCTCCGGACGGTCATATGTTCGGACATTTTAATATAAGCTTTAAAATTTGTATATTCGAATATATTCGAATAATGACAAACGAATATTCGATTATCATTTACAGTATTCGTTCCCATCCATACTTAAAACATAAACATTACACGAGTACAGTTATAACATGGTACATGTAAATGTATATGGTTTGCTGTGTTCTTATATGATTGTGTACACATTGCATACAATGTATATTTCGGCAATATGCCAACTCTGGGTAAACCGGAACTCTCTGAAAACCGGACGATATATATTATTCACTCCTTTGAACACAATTATTTTAAGTCTGTACAGTTAATATATTGTATTGATTATTTTACTGATTAAGAACAAAAAGATTATAGTATATCCGTATCTTCATATATTGTAAAATAATTCAAATCTTAATTACAAAGGACTCTTACTGATTCTTAAGAAGTATACGACTGCAAATGTGGCTCCTGCGAGTAATACGGTGACAATGATACTGGCCAAGGCAATCACGTAGCATCTCTTCTTGCTAGGTGTACTTGGGGTGTGCGGCTCAATGTCATCTATTTCATCGTACACCTCGCTGTAAACCCCTTCATCTTCGTATTTTCTGCTGTGTTTTGAAGAAGACCTTTTGTGTTTGATCTGAAACAATAGTTGCCGTATATAAATATGGATTTAGAGGGGGGTCAGTCGTTAATCATATACCAACATTAACAGGCATATAGTACATTGTATATTCTGCCAAACAATCATATATACAAAAGTATTACGCGATTTCACTTGTAATAATTCCTTACGTTATAAAAAAAACGTGTGTGTTACTTCACCAATCGGTAAACAGCGTTCATTGCAAAGGTATTAACGTACTGTAGCTCACCCTAATTACCTCAGGCTTAATTATATCTTTTTTGCTGAGTACTTTGCTGAAATACCCTTTATTGTAAACCATAATACTTTGTTTCCAGTAAAGCAATTTCACTGGAAGAAACAGACAATTGACACATTTTCTACTTTGATTGCACTTATTCTGGTAACCTTATCGTCGAAACATTATTTCAGAAACACTTTCTCAAGTACCTGGTTGACCTACCGTGCCGAGACCAGTTGTTACTCCTATCGGAATACCACCAAATGTATATTGGCTGTCATCATCATCGAACATTGTGTACGGTTGTGTGTCGGATTCATCTTGACCTATGCTCATACATTGGTTCCCGTTACCAACAGAAACTGCATCCGTCTGTCCGTTAGTCCCGCCAGAACATCCGTCCACATAACGAGCCTGTGACCTTTCAATTCTAGAGTCATAATTGGTAATACGCGCCTGTAAACTTTCACTCCTTACAGCTCCGTTTACCGAAGATACTAGTAAGCGTTTACTCCTAGCAAGACCATTTATCGGCTGATGGCTTGTCCTTAACCTCATGACATCGCCGTTGGCCAAAGTTTCATGTGATACCGGTGTGTCGGATTCATCTCGACTCATGATCAGATCTTGGTTCCCGTTACCAACAGAAACTCCATCCATCTGTCCGTAAGTCCCGCCTTCACCGTCGTCAACATAATGAACATGTGGCCTTCCAATTATAGGGTCATCATTGGTAAGAAGCGCTTGTAAACGGCTACTCCTAACAGCACCTTTGAACGAATGAACTGGTAAGCTTTTACTCCTAGCATGACCATGGATCCGATGATTGTGAGTCCTAAAACTACTGGAATCGCCGTTGGCCACAGTTTCATGTGATTCCAAGTGATCACTCTTAGTGTCGCTATTGACTAAATGTCCCCGTATCCTTTTACAGTTAGCATGTCCATGAGCTAAAGGCGCATGTGTCCTAGTATTGCCATTATCATGACGTGACGCATTTCGATCACTTTGTGCACCCATTCGTGTAAAGTAATCAATATTGATATCGCTTGTATCTGCCATCATATTTAAAAACACGATAATTTTTATAAATGTGTATTGCAAGCTCAACTCGCATGTTCCGTGCCTTAACACACCAACTGAATAAATACGCACACTTTTTTCAAGTAAATTTAAAATATAGATCTAAAGTGTTAACTGCTACTTCCTGGTGGAGATTTTGAATTGCTCCATTTGTAGTACGTGTGCATCCTTGTGTGAGGCTATTGTGATTTCAGTCGTAAATGCTCAGTGTACCGGTACTTATAATGTGTATACAGAGGCGACAAAAAAGAAAACGATTTTAAACATACTCACGTTGAATCTCAGATGTATACCAATACTTTAATAGATCCGCTGAATATTTTACGACGTATAAATACACAGCTGAAATTAAAAAACTATTTGCTGAAAACGAAATACTATTATTTACAGAAACATGGTATAATGCTTTGTATAACTATGATGTCGATGGTTTTTATTATTATATGCTTAGTAGAAACAATACATCTTAAAGGAACTAAACGGGCTAGTGGTGGGATGATGCTTTATTTTGCCGATCGCTTGAAAAACAGTATTAGTTTCTTTAAAAGTAAAGAAAGTTTTATTTTATGGATTAAACTTATAGGTCATTTGTTTGAAAACGGGATTGACGTTTTACTTTGTTTTTACGTATAATGTGCCACATAGAAGCAGTAGGGAAATGTTTATTAACGAATGATTATTCGATTAAGTTTTAAACGATATGATACAGTTTGAAAATGCTTATTATAATAACTGCAGATTTATAGTTTGTGGAGATTTTAATTCAAGAATTGGCGTTAAAGCCGAATATGTTGAAAATAGTGATTTACAACGATTTAATGTATACCCAGAAGATTATATGATTTATATCGCAGATATTTGTTTTACCAAGATTAAGTAAAGATACAGTTGTAAATGAGCACGATAATTGTCTACTTGAGTTTTGTAAAATGACTGGGTTAAAAGTGTTGAATGGTAGAGTAGGTGTTGATAGTAAAATTGGATAATTCACTTGTGTAACCAGGAAAGGGTCTAGTGTAATCAATTTTGTTATGTGTTCACCTTCTTTATTTAAATGTGTTGATTCGTTTGAGGTCTAAGATCCAAATTTAATATCGGATCACTGTGTAGTACAGTTTTGTATTACTACCTACAATAATTAAGATGCATTTGATGATATTAATACTACTGATTTGTTAAAAAAAAAGAATACGCTTATGCAACACACAATGGGATAAAATATAAAACCGATCTTTATATACAGTTACTCCAAAATGAAAGTATTATGCAGTATTTAAACAAGGTATGCAATAAACGGTAATACCACTAAATGTTTGTCGTCTTTAGACCAAGGTTAAGAACATTTATGTTCCATTATTGATGAAGTTTGTTCACCATTATTTAAGATAACTATAAACATTGGCAAACAAGCAGAATATCAACATGTTGAAAATAACAAATGGTTAAATGACGAATGTCAATCAGCAACTATGTCTAGTGCACGTAGTTTATAAAAATGCCTTGCTAGAAAAAATAAATATCAATATGATACTGAACAGACCATAGCTGGGGATATTGAGATAATTCCGTACCAGTACATTTTATTATATCAATGTAAATATTTGCCGAGAAGGCTTTTGTAAGACGAAACCCAAACGGTACTTTACATAGAACCGAAATTCCACTTCAATCGTTTTGTGAAAGTGAGCCAATCACGTGATATCAGACGCTGATTACAAACAGTACAGCTGATGCATAAAACAGGATATGTAGATTTGGGAGCTAGTGTTAATAGAAAAGGTATAAGAATACTTATATTTGCGTATTGGAATAAGTGATCATTAATTTTTAATTATTATAAGAACGTAAAACAATTCAAAGTCTTTTAACAATTGTAATTATTATATAATAGTGATATATTCTGTAGACAAACGCGCAATTGTGATTTTCATTTAGAGTATATACCAACAATTAAAGACAGTGCCTCTAGTAACATTGAGCTTGCCAGCTCTAGTTTTCACATTATTTCGAACAATAGCATGCGCTATGTTTGCCCTCTATGCCGAAAACCATGTTGTCCAATTATGCACTTATGCAAACTAGGATGCAATAACGAATAGAATCGAGCTGCTGATTACTCTGAAAGAGCAAAAGACAGATGCCACAGCTCTTCACAAAGGAGTTTAAAATAATGCAGGCCCTTCCCACTAGAGTAAAGACCAGGAAGACACCCTGGAACCGATGTCATATGACTTCGAAGATATATCCTCAGACAAAGGTGACAGGGACAGGAATCAAGAGGAGGGAATGTTGAGAGAGATGGACACATGCATATAAGTAAAAGACGTGTTAATGACTGCAGTGAATACAGTGAGTAGTGTTACATGATGTCCATAAACTTTACCGTCCGGCTTGTGTCAACAAGTTAACTACACGACACTAAGCTAATATAAGATGTATTTAAGCTGGCCCAAATTCATTAATACAAGATAAATCTTTAAAAAAAGCCATACGCCTTTGATGTTCGTTTGTGTTGATAAAAGATAATCAATTATATCAATTACATCCATGATCGCGGATGTTGCTTTTCCTGCACAGTGCGTAGCTGGGTCAAACCCACATCAATTACGGGATGCTGCGCCTGACTCCTTCCTTATTCGTTACTTTTGATAATGTTTTAATATATAACACATAAACATAATATGAGAAAACGAAAAAGAAAATTAAAGGCAACCGGTCAAATGCGAATCATTCATACAAATTATGGGTTCTTAGATCAGACCTGTTAAAGTTCTTTGCTGTTCGCCGCTCTTTGATTCCATTATTTATAGTATCGTGAAACAGCGCGATCAGGCGAAACACGGTCAAGTTCACGAATTAAGTCTTATATAAATCAATAAAATAAAATAGGGTATTTATCATGTTATTGTTAAAAAAAGAATATATCTATCTGCCATGTGTGCATGATAATTATTGCATACTTTAAATATCTGTTGTTGTTTTGTTTTTTTTAAATATTTCTGGTCTAAAGATAGTAAACGCTTCAGTAAATGCGAAGATTTCCAGATTAGCTGATCTCACACTTATTTGATGCCGTGGGAGATGGAATGTAATTAATTATCATTAGCGAAGTCGTAATTGCACTGCTGGAACGAGGGCTGCTGTAAATTTCAATACTTGAATACTTTAAAGTTTATTTATAAGCACAAAATATGAAATAATAAAAACATATGATATGAAATAACAAAACGTATATGATATAAATATACTCGCACACAGAATGCGTTATATACGTGAATACATTCACGTGTCTTCAAATATCTGTATCAATATTTCAATATATGTATTATATAACTAAACAACAGATTTCAATGGAATATTAATTTTGGCGAAGTTAAATATATCGTATACTACAAAAACAATACGAAAAATACCATTTTTAAACGTTATAATTCAGAATTAATTGATAATTTCCGTAAATATGAGAGCACACCGGAACATGGAGTTTGGTGAAACCCCATTATATTCTGAGTAACCTATATTAGAGACGTTCGGTAAAAATAATAAGAATCGTAAATCACAACATTACAACACTAATTGGTTGAGACAAATCTATAGATACCAATTATGTGCTCGTGCAACTGTATGCGAACATATCGAAGATTGCATGATGAACAGGTCTCTAAGACGAACTACATAAGAACTGACAATGCCTGTTTAAATATGATACTGGCAAGTATAATTGTATGTGTGCATATAGAACTTGGAGAAGGCATCGTGGTGGTCTAGCTTATTTCTCTGTCGGCACCACTGTGGTCGTCGCCATCGGCAATGGCCCTGAATGACACAAACATTTGACATTGACTGTCGGTAAAATGCTAATATATTGTTTCTCTGTGATATTTATACTATAGTATGCCACGCGTTGTAAAAAAATGGGCTTATATGCGGCAAACGTATTCTCACAGTCTGATGAGGAACTACGCTATTTGATAATGAGACCACGAAACAATGCGTGACTTTATGGCGGACATGGTGGCTTCTGATCAGACTGCGCGACTCCGCTTTCTGTACTGGTCTAGAGCTACGCATTCCGCACACGGCGTAGACCCGTTTCCGCATGATGCGACTCGATCTACGTGTTAAACGAAAACAATAGAACACTCCAAATTATTATACCGTTACGCGTTTGTATCGTTTGACAACGTCGAAAAGATAACTGACAAACGAAGAGGTATTTTCAGTTCACTTACCTCCTTTAGTACAATTGCAAGCATAACACCCATAAGCCATATTCAGAGTATTGAAACATTGGTCCTCGCTGCAGCCCGATGCGACGCCCAAGACAATTCCGTCTGCACTGCACATGACCCCGAATGGCAGGCGTACGGATGGTCGATGATCGGAGTCAGGGTAGTAGCGTCCTTGCACCAGTCATATGAAATGAAAAGGCAAATGAGAATACGAATCAAACGCGTTTTCCAATCTGGTCACAGTTGCTTAAAATGGTAGAGGTGGAATTATAAACCTATCAGCCGAAAAATTATAGATGGAGTTATTTGTTAAATTATAAGTTTTTTTTTTCCTTCTTAAATAATAAAATGTTTGACAAACCATTGCCGGAGTCTATCTTTTATCTAAATTTTAAGGTAATGGGCTTTAAGCTTTAAGATTTGTTTAACGCTTTCAACAATTGGAGCAAAACCACAAAACACGTTATTCATAACAAGCAATACCATTGCTTATCCTGATCTCCCATGCATTCAAAACGATCTGTCCTCGTGTCATGAATGTTATTCACAATGTACCATTTTGTTTTAATACTGATCATGCCCATCTTTCATTTTTAGTATTACTATTTTAATAATTGAGTATTGACTTTTTTTTTACAAAACTATATAAGGCTTGATCCAATAATGGTATCACTGAATTGCACAATTTCAACAAATGGTACCCAACTTACCTAGAACCACCTTTATGATCCCTTCATCGGATACTTTTACGTCGCTGTTAATAATTTCCGGCGATATTTTGAACAACGAAGCCGCTTGAAGTTCATTGACATGTTGGCCTTGTGGAAGGCAAACGAGAATGTCTGATAGTTTCCACAAGATCCATTAGTCAGTTTGTCGTCATAAATTAATCCTATAGAGTTGTTTTTGTTGTCTAGCGTGAGGAGCGCTTGAAACTCGCCATCGAAGTCGCTTTCTATGATCATCTGTCCTGGCGGATCGCCTAGCTCGCCCGCGCAAACGTAGGGGAGGTCAGCCCGCGTGAACTTATTGTTTATTACCTCCATTGACATTGTTAGCTTTGGTACCCCCGGCAGTTCTATAATAAACCAAATCAAACAATGTTCAAATAACAATGCTACTAAGAGTGCTGATTTTTTTAAAGTCGTATGATCATGTTTTGCAACAAAGTTAAATTTTGAGTGTGTAATCAAATTAACAATTTACATTATATCTCAGACTATAAATCCAAGTTATATGTGTCCTCTTTTTGAAAGTTATAGCATGTGATGTAGTTCAAATACATTATATGTACCAATATAGATTTAATATATAGAGGCAACGTGAACAATGTAAATGTTTGTTGTTGTTTTTTTTAATCATTCAAATTCCTTTTATATAAATCAGCATCCAATCAAATGTCATTGCAACTCTCTTAAATAGCTTGTGTTTTATCCCTTTCTCTTGAACTATCCCGTTTAGATATCCAGGTTTTCCCAGTCTTAATGTAACACACTAGTAAACAATATATACCGGAGTAAACTACGTTGGAAGTACGTACGCTGGAAACGCACTCTTTTCGTCACATTGCTCCACGTTGAATCAGTCATTTTAATGGAGCAGGCGTTAGTAACAATCCCCGATTTCCCACCAGCATCGCTGCACAATACTGGGTCAAACAGAAGATTCACTGTAACAGAATGGTTGCTGAGTTCTGTCGTTCTGAGGACCGATATGTGTGCATGCGTCTTTGCTATCTCAACATTGGGACTTGTCTTGTTGGTCGAGGCGAATAGTACGGTGAATTCTCGTGAGATATACGGCTCTGTCAAGTCTGTCAGGTTGACGATCTCGAACGTCAGATTTCCGGGTTCTCCGATGTTAAATAGGTAGTCATGTTCCACGAAATCAACTGAACATAGGCATATTGATATTGTAGCGGACATTTAATCGAAAGTCGAGGTAAAACGCATGAAATACGCATATGTGTTGTATACAAGTGTTGCTGACCTTGGCACTTTAATTTATTTGAAAGGTTGACGATTCCTTATAGAGCTTGAACCTACAGTAATCGTTACTGACAAAAGACTGAAACGGATTAAATATATTTTATAATTAGTAAGTAATAAAACATGTTTAAATAGATTCATACAAATAACACTACTAATTAAAGTGCAGATCTGGCTTTTTAATCCATTTCTGTCCTTCTTACCTGGAGACTTAGACGACTCTGAAATAATACAAAACCGAATATTACAAATCTGCGATTAACAATAAGTCAAAACAAATCACGTTTTAGAAAGTTAAGTTATGTTAACATTAATGTAACGCATCATTTTTCTCCCTGCAAACATAAAATAAATTGATATGTATTTTTTTTAAGACCATATATTGTAATAAGCATCGCTCTTAAAATATCTACTTAATTTGTTATTGACTCGTTGGAATGCGCATATTTTAAATAAATAATTTAATGGAAACATTTCTGGAGGGTTGAAAGACATGTCTTGTTTCATAAAAGAAACTGTTATTATTTGAAGATTGTTTTAACACATGCGTCAAAAACATTATATGCAAATATAATATTTCGACTAATTATATCGTTGCATTTCTAAGTACAAAACTATGTGTAGATTGCTTAAGGCTAAAAAAGGCACACATTATATGTAATTGATACGCTGATTAAGAAAACAACAATCAATCGATCTCAACTATGACAGTTTCTTCATGTTTTGTTAAACAATTCACATCTTCATTTCCACGATTCGTACTGATTTTTAAGAAGTATACGACTGCAAATGCCGCTCCTGCCAGTACTACAGAAACAGTAACACTGGCCAATGCAATCGAGTAGCGTCTGTTCTTGTTAGGTGTACTTGGGTTGTCCGGCTCAGTGTGTCTGTTCTTGTTAGGTGTACTTGGGGTGTCCGGCTCAGTGTGTCTGCTCTTGTTAGGTGTACTTGGGGTGTCCGGCTCAGTGTGTCTGTTCTTGTTAGGTGTACTTGGGGTGTCCGGCTAAGTGTGTCTGTTCTTGTTAGGTGTACATGGGGTGTCCGGCTCAGTGTGTCTGTTATTGTTAGGTGTACTTGGGGTATCCGGCTCAGTGTGTCTGTTATTGTTAGGTGTACTTGGGGTGTCCGGCTCAGTGTGTCTTTTATTGTTAGGTGAACTTGGGGTGTCCGGCTCAGTGTGTCTGTTCTTGTTAGGTGTACTTGGGGTGTCAGTGTCATATATCTCATCGTACACTTCGCTGTAGATACCGTCACCTTGGTATTTTCTGCTGTGTTTTGGCGAAAACGTTTTATGATTCGCCTGAAACAATAGCTGCCGCGGATAGATATGGCATTTATAGGGGGTGAGTTGGTCAATATATACCAACATTTACTGGCATATAGTAAACTATGTATTATTCTTCCAAACAATCTAATATTAGACTTGTAACTATTCATTTGCTTAATATATTGTGTCCTCTCCGTGTGCAAAATATGATACAAAACTATTGAACACAATCCAAAATCTGTGTTGTGAATAATTTCTCGCTGCAATTGTCCGCTAAACAATCGAAAGCATACCTTTATTTCATCGCATCGCAAACATAGCTGTAATAATATGATTTACCCATTTCCTATTTTTATTGCAGTGAAATTACAAACGGTGAGCTAATTGTAAAACATTTTTTTTCCTAAACACTATTCAAAGAACCTACCCTGCTTTACCTACCGTGTTGAGACCAGTTGATTCGCCTTTCGGAATGCCACCAAATGTATACTGGCTGTCATCATTATTGAACGTCGCGTACGTCTGCGTGTCGGCTTCACCGTTACCTTTGATCAGACCTTGGTACCCATTACCAATAGCGACTCCACCCGTCTGTACGTTAGTCCCGCCTGAACTGCCGTCGACGTGACGATCATGTGACCGTTCAATCCTAGGGTCATCATTGGTAAGACGCGCCTGTAAACGTTCACTCCTTACACCACTATTGGCCGAATTAACTGGTAAGCTTTTACTTCTAGATTGGCCATTTATCAGCTGAGTGCGAGTCCATAGCCGCCTCGTATCGCCGTTCGCCAAATTTTCACGTGATTCCTGTATATCATCCTTAGTGTTTCCATTGACTAAATGCCCCCGTATCTGTTCACAGCCAAAGGCGCATGTGCCTTAGTTTATCCATAATCACGATAAGACGCGCTTCTGTCACTTTGTTCACTAATCGGTGTTAAGTAATCAATATTAATATCTTTGGTATCTGTCTTCTAATTTCAAAACTCTGATATGTTTGTTTGTTTGTTTGTTTATAATATAAATTGTCATTACAAGCTACACCAACACTTTCCGTTTCATCACCAACTGAATATACGCTAATTTATTTTAATTCGATTTAAAATATTGATCTGAAGTGCTATGTCAACCGTCCTGAAGAACTAAATATGATACTGGTTTGCTGACATGTCTGTGCCAGAACATACCAACTGAATATACACGCATTTAGTTCAATTCAATTTAATATAAAGATCCGTAGCGTAATGTGAGCAGCCGAAATCAGAAAGACTAACAGAAATAATATGATACACGTAACTTCCTAGTTGAGGTTTTAAATTAAGGGCGTCAGTCGAACAGGTACATAATTATGTGACGCTATTTCAAAATACATGTAAGTATACTGTGCACAGGAAGAATGAATGTTGAACAATGTTTATTTAATGCTTTCCGGTGGTTTATAGAGAAATATCAGTGAATTAAAACTGATAATTTCACTGATTCAAACAATGAAAATTATCAGTGAAAATTATCGATAATTTTCACTGTTTACTGTGAAATGACGTCATTATTTTGACGAAATGACGTCATTATCCCAACGACATTCTTTAGTTAAACTATTAAACAATGTATTTAAACTGTGAAAAAAGCATGAAATTAAAAGAAAATTTGTTGGATTCGGTGGAATATCGATTTTAATGGTAATTAAGCACTAAAATGGAACATTACAAAAATGTTGTTCAATGAATCCCGTTGCTTAAAAGAGTACATAGATCGCAATAAAATTGAAAATTCAATGAACGTAGTTCCGTGAAACACCGGGCTTTAGCATACAAATAGTATAAGAGTACATGAATCGCTAAATATTTTAATTTAAATTAACATATTTTTTGACATTCTAGCAACTTTTCCACGCATATAACGGTGCTTTCGGTAATTTAATTGAGCAGTACACGATGAGTAATTCTTATTCTAACATCAGCCCATTGTAGAACGGTATATCAATGTATTAAAGGTAAGAGAACTTCTAAGAATACGACATCTTGGAACATGTTGTCCGCAATACTGTAGGGCCATGTTACTGTTGCATATTGCATATAGTTCATATTGCAGTTGCAGGAAATTCGGCTGATTCAAGAGGTGTTTTGTTCGCGAATCGCAATCAAAAGGCACATGCAGTTGATACAAAAGAAATATCGACCCCAAACATAGACAGAATTGTTGCAACAAAAATAAGAGATGATGAGAACGGCGAATGCTGTAAATAAGTGAAGTGACTATGCAAAAGATTGCAGTCTTACGTGAAGATTTAGAGGAGATGAGAAAAGAGAGAATGTTCTTTTAAATGAGAGAGTTCAAGCAAACAAAACTGAAAAGGACATACTTCTCACTGACACGGATAAATTTGACATGATCTAAATGGAAAACAAAGACATTAAGAAGGACAATGCTTGTCGAAAAATGGAAATTGAAATATTACAAACTAAAACTGAAACGGGTAAAGTCGTTACTTAAGGAGGAAAAATCGCTATTTAGATGCAAATATCCATTATAAGAAAGCACATAACAACCATTTATAAATCGTATGCATGTACAGAAATTTACGATTCTCAGAAAATTGAGCATATATGATGAGATCGTTAACTTTCCAACGTATATACATGTGAAGTAATTCGCAATTTCAGTAATTGTATTTTATTTAAAAGGTCTATTCTTTTTATATACCACAACATTTTTATGTTTTGCTTCTGTTGGTAGTTGATCTGTGTAGATTGCACATGTTCTCAAAATATTATGAAGAATAGACTTTTTCTGACACGTATGATATGAACAAATGAAAGAACAAGTAAGTTATAATGCGGAGGTTCATTCGTTTTCAAGTTGAACTCTGACTTTGGGGTCACGTTGTTATTTTTCTAAAGTAATCTATTACATATAGAAAAATAAGCTGAAATAAATTGGATTGCTTTGAATGACAAGATTTGAAGACTTTATTTATTAATATATATATATCAATTATAATTCCGAGAATGTTTCCAAACTGAATCAAATATCGCTTGACAAGAAAAAGTAGTTCACTACGATCTTGTATTACAGTTTAAGTTAAAATCATTAACAACCCATAAAACAGATGCTTACAAGCAAGCAGCTTAACATTGCAAGCCAAAATGTCTGGTAAATATGACACACAATACAAATATGAATTTTCCTATTGTATGATGTTAAAGCAAAAGTAAAATCCACTTAATTTGAGTAATTGATGCTCATGTGACAACGACTTTCACTCAGTTATAAAACACCGTTATTAGTTCTTAAATGAAGATCTACGATAACAGAACAGAACAGAACAATACTTTATTACTCCCAGGTATACATAGATACAACATGGGGAACATATAATATACACTGTACAAAATACATATTTTGTTTCCGGTTCAAGTGTGGAACATTTTGGTATAGGGGGAAGTCATATAAATATAAGCAGTTTGAATCACTTAACAGTTTTAACAGTTACATTGATTGTTTGTAAGTTTAAATTAAGTTCGCAGAATGGGAAAGATAACAAAGACATTGCAAATTATATAACAAGGCATCCGACACACGACGATTACGGTTGAGAAGATGCTTAGTGATGATCTAAAGCAAGTCAGTGAATGGTTAATTGACAACAAACTGTCATTGCACCTAGGTAAGACCGAATCAATTCTGTTTGGTTCACGGCAGAAACTCAGGTCACAATCCTTTTTAAATATTTCATGTGATGGAACACCCATTTCATCTACATCATCAGTCAAGTATTTAGGGGTTACAATTGATCAAAATTTGTCTTTTACTTCTATGGCAGAGTCAGTCATCAAGAAGGCCAATGCAAGGTTAAAGTTTTTATATCGAAAAAAGGAATTTTTATCCACAGATACTAGAAGGCTTCTAGTCATTTCTTTAATTCAGTGCCACTTTGACTTCAGTTGCTCTGTTTAGTACACTGGTTTAACTCATATGTTAAAAAACAAGTTACAGGTCACCCAAAATAAACTTATCAGGTTCATATTAAATGTACATCCTAGGTCTCACATAGGTAAAGAACACTTTACTAGACTTAACTGGTTGCCTATTGAAAGTCGAGTAAACCAGATCACACTTTGTCATGTTTTTAAAATTAGCTCTAAGTTGGCTCCGCTATATATGGGAGATAATTTTACTCCAGTCAGTAATATTCACNATATAACTCACAATTGTGTTGGTATTAAGTCAGTCGACTATATACATTTGTTACAAACCTCTATACATCGACAATATAACATTACACCAGTGTGTAACCAGTCAAATCAGTGTCCGCGTACGTTGTACGGTTCCACAGTACAGTCAATATTCAATATCATAGTTCTCAAAAATAAAATCATCATAAAATATATGTTTGCATTAGAGACGTATAACAACAACTCTACGTCGACCTCTGTTTGTATGTATGGGTCAAATTGTTAATTCATTGTTTATCTCAAAGTAAGTATCTTGGACAGCATAAGAACGCGAATTAATTAAAATACACAATGACAAGTACTGGAGATGGTCGTGAAGGGAACAAACTAGAGACAGATAATTCAATGAAACGTTTACTGATCAATTTACAGCACAAGCGTTGTACACATGCATAACACACTCAAACAAAAGCAACATAACACACACCAAGTATAAAGGGAAACAAAAAGAAAGGGTGGACGTTCGAATTCACATAATACTAATAAAATAACTGAAACACGAAGGGACAATATAAACAAGAGCAACATAAGAATAAGCAAAGCAACAAAGCAGTACATGTGCACAAAAACCTGATACAGCAAGCAAAATGAAAGAATGACAGACAGGTGAACATCAACACGTGCACATGAATAGACGAAAATAAGCAACACTTTAGTGTACAGTATATATGTATATTATAAAATTTGTATAATATAAAGTATTGTTCTACTATCAGATACGAATACACATAGTAAAGGTTTATGACATTTATATGAATTTATATTTCCGAGTACATTGGTTCATTGAGATATAAATTTAACTTAAGTGCAAAAAATAATTTGCACATGTCTCTGTTTCTGCATTTATTAAGGTTTATTTACAAATATGGATGGGGCAAAAAGTAAATACACTTACAATTTTGATGCCTCCTAAACAAGACATGATTGCATAAATAAGAAGATAAAGCATAAAGAAGCTATGTGGCCACAATTCAAAGAAATCATCAATAAACTGGAAGACAGACATGTACCAACATACAAAAGAATTTACAAATATGGATGGGGCAAAAAGTAATTATTAAATACACCAACAATTTTGATGCCTCCTAAACAAGACATGATTGCATAAATAAGAAGATAAAGCATAAAGAAGCTATGTGGCAACAATTCAAAGAAATCATCAATAAACTGGAAGACAGACATGTACCAACATACAAAACATCAAACAAGAATACAAAAGTACCGTGAAGTAAAAACATAGTAGAACTAGTCAAGGAAAAATTAAGACTGTCCAAGAAATTTGCTTAAACAAAGAACACAAAATATCAGCACAAAATATAAAAGCGTGAGAAACAAAGTATTCAAATTAGTACGCATAGTCATCAAAGAACCAGTCAAAAATGTATCAGAACGTAACCAGAGGCGAACCAATAAACAGTGGAAAGAAATAAATATTTAAAAAAAAATAGCTATATTGCTCCAAGCATGGAAACCAGACAAGTCTCAAAGAATGAACCGTACGCATCCATTATTCCTACAAAAAAAACTGTGCAAACAACTAGCAAAACCTCGAAACATAATATTCAACGAATCTTAACAAGAAAAAGAGTACCCGATAAATGGAAAGAAGCAAGGATAAGTGCTATTTACAAGAAAGGAAATAAAACACTAGCACGTAACTACAAACCAGTCAGCCTGACATATGTGGTTTGCAAGATAATGGAGAAATTAGTCAATGAACACTTGATAATTCATTTTAACAACAAAAATAGTTCACCAAAACAAAACAATATGGGTTGACATTGTATATCAGCACGATCAACATCTGTACAACTGTTAAGGGTACTAGAAGAGTGGACTCAAGCGTCAGACAACGGGCAAGGAGTAGACTGTGTCTACATGGATGATCAGAAAGCCTTCGACACAGCCCCACACAAAAGACTCATAAACAAACTAAAGGCGTACAATATAGAAGAAAACATGGTAGACTGAATCTAGAACTACTTGAATGGAAGGGAACAGCAGGATGCATTCAACAGTACCTGCTCAAATTGACATGAATTATCATCAGGCATACCACAAGGCTGAGTGTTAGGACTAATTCTATTCGTAATCTACATAAATGACACGCCAACACTGTTCCATCATCAGTATACTAATTTTAAGACGATACAAAATATTCAAATTGATTTATGACAACAAATACAAAGAAATCATGCACAAAGACATAGGTTAACTAACAAACTAGAGTTATACATGGCTATTAACATTCCATCCAAATAAATGTAAAAACCTTTATGTTGGAAAAAAATGAACCAGAAACCAATTTTCTATACAAATTAATGGGGAAAACACTAGAAAGAATCAATATTAAGGAGAAAGACATATGAGCGATAGTGGATGACACGCTCTTCTTTGAAAAACATATGAGTGAAAAAGTTATAAAAAAAAGCTAAGTCTATATCTGCAGTTATCTGAATAACATCCTAAAACATAGACGAAAAAAAACATTTCTGCCACTATATCATACACAAATAAGATCCCACCTACACTACGCCAGCTCAATTTGGTGTCCACATGTAGAAAAATACAACGATCTTATTAAACGAGTGCAAATGCGCGCAACAAAACAACTCACAGGCTTCAACAACTTGAATTATGAGGAAAGACTAACAAAACTTCCACAAGTAGCTTTTTCGACTAATAATATCTAAAAAAAGTTTCATAATAGTCCAAAGTTATTAAAATTGAAGCTGACAGCAAAGAGAAAAATATATCATAAGATAACATTTATAACACATTTGTCCCTGAAATAAAGAAACACATTGACCAATGTACCAAATTTTCATTCAGCGGCAATAAATATGTACGTGTACATCTTTTTAAAGCGATATATCAAATTAGTTATCGTCATTAACCATTGACACCAGTTCAACAAATTTAATCACCCACGTGTAAACCACAATTAATTTCCAAATGTTTAACACGTATATGTATGTCCACAATACAAGATTCGATTGTTAGAACGATTATAAGTAAGTTAGAATGAAAATATAAACGATTGGCTGCGACTTCAGACCTTAGCGTGAAACATATGTTTGAATTTACTATTGATGTACTAGAAATGTTTGTTGAACATTATATCCTCAACCATAGCCATGTTGAATATCATTAACGGTTAGCTCACCATTGCCATTTATTGACACTTATTTAACTTTAAAAATATGTTCAAGAATCACTCTGGAACTTGGGTAAAGGGGGTCGACTTGTTATCATCATTTTCAAATCGTGTATAAGAAGCGCTTCTTTCTCGGCAGCAGCTTGACATCCCCCATCCAAAGTAACAACCTGCGCAGCAACTCGAGCGAATCTCTGTATGTGGTACCTGAGACTTGGCAAAGTTGATAAATAATTGCTCCAGTGTGTTTTGACTCACTGAGTAATACTCAATATTGTAACCATCTTTGGCGTTCTCAAGTGTTCCCAATATTTTGGCAATGGTCAGGGAGGTATCTTTAATGTGATATTTGACCGTCGTCAGGTCGACGTCTTTCAGGATACATCCTGGAAAGTGCTGTTCTATGAAGTTCTGGAGAGGTCGTATGTCAGACAGTGAGCCATCCACAGGGGTTCCTATTGTCGCATGGAGAATGTACCCTTCACTGAATTTGTTCTTCATGTGTTGAGGACTTCCGAGACATTTGAACTGACCGTTGACCATGATCGCCAGTCTCGTGCACAGCGCCTCGCATTCTTCCATACTACAAACACAATCCGTAGCGTAATCTACATATGGCACAAACAAGTTACGGTTAAAGCACTTAGTGTTTATATTATTTTAAATACCGGTAAGGTCGATTTATGTGTACCTTATCCTTATCCAATAAAAGTTGTATTCCTTTTTCACCCTCGTTTGGATCAAATTGTGAATCCAGTGATTTTTGGACACCACCGCTTGAATACTGGAATTTCTTACAAAAAGTTATAAAATACTTAACAAGAAATATCTCTAAAAAAGATATACGGCGTTGATGTTGTAATGTTTGCGACCATTGAAAGGAGACAGAATGAAGCGACCATGAATTAACGCCATAAAACACATCAGTCACTGAGTGTTATATGCCACATTAACAACCTCACTACCTAAATTGACAGTGTGTGGCAATTTCCAATGTCCTTAGTACCGACCTCTTTGGTAGAAAGATGACGCGATAATTTGCTCATAAAACTTGTGTCCATAATCAAGAATTAGGTCAACATCGTGGGCAATCAATCGTTCGGGTGTTTGAACTAAATTGCAACCAATAAACAAAATGGCAGCAAGAGCTATTGTTGTACATTGAAAACCCGCAGAGCTAGATATAGTATGCGCTTGGTCGATTCTTTCTTGACTCTTGTTTCTGATGCGCGCGCAATACACAACCGCAGTACACCCGCATAAATTAATGTGAGGAAATTTAGTTCCATAACAATTATGATTATGATGCCACTTGTCTATCTTAACCCCTAGATATTTTTGACATTATTGCATTCGAAAACCTGCGAATCAACAGTTCTCAAACAAAACATATATTTCCGCAAATTGCTCCTTATGTATGTCGCTTATAATATTGCTTTGGGAGTAATAATTGACAAGGATCTTGTTTACATCAAATGACATTGTACTAAATTTTCACAGTTTCACCTAGCGATAGCCATACATGAAAGTCGGGGTACATCTAATAGGCTATGTGATAAACGGTACTTTAAGTTTAAATTTTATTTTTAAAATAAGAGCGGTCTTTTCTTTTCACGCCCTATTTGAACAACATTCTTTAATTTTAATACTTATACTTTTAACGTATATTATTTTAATACATTGTTTTACGCGAACTGTACACGCACAAGGAAACAGCTGTACTTTAAATATTGATATATCGACAAAGCGACCAAACAAACTATTTTTCTATCAGACAAATATAGCATAGATTCCATTTTTTTCAATGAGAAAATCGCAACCCCTTTACTCAAAAGTGTTACATGCTATATTACAAGAACGCGTTTTTTTACCAATTATTCCAACGCACAAACATGGCATGGATTCCAAATTGTTCTCTCCAATTAGAAGTCTGAATCCCCTTCAGTGAACAGTGTTACATGATATACTACAAGAACGCGGTTATGTTGCCAATGTTTTAGGTAATTATGCTCTAATCAGCCAATGCAATCAATGAAGTGTCTTCATATGGATCTAGCCGCGGGAAGTTTTATTTGAATTCTATTGGACGCCAACAAAGGTCACGTAAGGTGAAAACCTAGGTTAGACAGCTTACGCCGAAAAATCACGTTTGAATAAATACCTTTTTGACGTAACTATTAAAGTTGTTCCAGAAGACGTTATGCTTCTCAGTAATTCCCACAAACATCGGCGTGCATTCGGATCCAAACCACTCGTTGGCTCATCAAGAAATATTACCGGTGGGTTTCCTATCAGAGCTACACCAATGCTCAGCTTGCGCTTGTTGCCCGGGCTGTAAATAATTTATTATATTTGTGTATGTTTTTTTCTTATCTTCGCTATTTACATTGTCTGAAAACAACACACAAAGAGCTGATTTCGACGTAACTTATTTTCATTTTAAAATATGTATACCTGTATGTTTGAACGTATTTATCACCGTATTGCGTTAGAAGAAGGGCATCTAAAAGATCCTCAACCAGAGCCGGTATTTCTTTAATTCCCCTCAGTCTAGCGTACATAGACAACGTCTCTCGTCCTGTCATGTGCTCAATCAATGCATCGAATTGCGGACAATAACCGAGGTATTGTCTTACCTGTAATCAAACAATTATATAAAAACAACTTTTCTTATTGGTCACGTTTAATTTTCCAGCTTTTCAAAACTTTCATGATATTTGTGCCATATAAATTTGTCGTATCTTAATAATAAAAAAAAGTTAATATCCATTCTTGTAAATATGTCTTAATAAGATTTACCAGAATCACTGATCAGTGACGAGCACGTCATGTTTTACCTAGATTCGAACTTGGCATTGATATTGTCAAGATTAACTTTTTGACCAAGTTTCATCAAAATTGAGTACAACATGTGGCTTTAAAAGTGGTTACAAGTTTTTTTTTAAGATTTGACATGTTAACCTATTTTTTAACTTCACATGAACCAGATTCAAAATTGGCTTAGATATTGTTTAGATTGAGTTTCTAACAAAGTTTATGCACGATTGGGTCATAATTCTGGTTTCTACAATGGTCACACATGTTTTCTAAGATGTGATCTAGTTACATAGCTTTTGATCCCACTTGATCCAGATTCAAACTGGGCAACTGTCAAATAAACATTCTCGCTAATTTTCATCAAGATTTTGCAAAAAATGTCCTCGAGAGTATCATCAAGGTTAAGCATGACCATAAAATGTTTTCTAAGATTTGACTAAATAAACTTGTTTTTGATCCCACTGGACCCAAAGCCGAACAAGAATATGCTACCTTATCAAATTCTGCACGGAGTGTCGTAGATTAGCATTTCCAAGTCATTTTGAATAAGAGATCGTTGCAAGACTTCGTAAATCATTCAGATATCTTAGTACTGATTTGGTGTATTGTTTACTTATGAATTCAAGTATTAGTCTAAACATGGCGATATAATTCGCGAGAAATCCGATATTTTTCAATTAAAATTACCTCAAACAATTTGTATTAAACTATTGATAACTATTTATTATTAGTTTATTGCTTTGGTTTTGATATTATGCATTTTATTTTTCTCAGTCTCAAATGACCAATTAGCAAAAATGTATTTTTCTTGATCGCTTAATTATAGGAAATTAACTTAAATTCCATCATAAACGTAAATGCATGTGTCGAAACATACTTGTGTAATGCTTTTTGACAAATCGCAACCGTTTAAAAAGGCAGTCCCAGACGTAATTGTTTCATCCCCAGTGAGTATCTTCAATAGGCTCGTCTTGCTAGCTCCGTTAAAACCAACAATACCAAAGCATTCTCCTTCGGAAATCCCGACACTGATTTGATTCAATGCCACATGTTTGTTGTATTGTTTGGTTAGACCCGACAGAATAAGCTTGTCAGAGTTACGCAATGACGTTGTTGAATAATGCGCGATTCTGCTTCGTTCTGTAGCAACGTCATCATCTTCTTCAACACTGTCGTCTCGTACCGTTGCGAAATCCAATCGCGGGATTCGTTCTGCAGCAACGTCATTAACATGGTTTTCTCTAACCGCTGTTGCATCTAGTGGAGGGGTGCATCTTCGTAATGTCTGAATGATACTATGGACTAGTCGAGACTCCAAAAGGATCAGTATCCCAGAATAGATAGCGAACTGAACGCTTAAGAACAGCAGCATTCTGCCTATACCGTGTGACTCCCAGCCGAGTGGGTTTGGGTTGTATTCGATACAGGCGAAATTGCCACAGTTCCCCGTATCTGTTAATATATATACCATCAGGAACATGTATGTTATTTGTTGATCGAATTTTATTTTATAAGTGGTTATATAGAAACAGATATGTTCACGAGTGGCTTAGCGATGAGGGAAAATGTATTTTTTCTATAACCACATGTGAAATAAATATTTGATCAGTATTATAAAACAAACATATTTTATGCTTTATTACAAAATAAATAGAATAAATATACAAAAATACGCGAAGAAAGCTTTAAAGCAATGTTGTTTGTGTACAAAGGGAACAAGTGTTATAATCTGTATATCGTTGCAGGTATATACTACAGTCGTGTCTGGTTATCTTGCGCACTTTGCTGTTTGTCATATTTTGAATTCGATGCGTCTAATTTAATCACATAAACTATCAATTTTAATTTAAAAACTACCCATTTTCCCATTTCAAGACTACCTTCCGGTATGATCGCCGTGATATTCATACTTTAAATTAAAATTAGCTTACTTCAATTCCTTTATGTGTTCACTTCTCTCAACATTGAGGAAACAATTATATATGTTTGATATTTTTTTATATTAACCAACCTTTAAATAATTTATATACAAATGTGCGCCAAAACATATATCGTTGACCTACGAAGTTGAATCTCTTCACCGACAGTCCATGTCATTTTAAAATGAACGGCATGCAAAAAAGTAGTATTATTTTATTACCTACGGAAATATTATATTTTAACTTAATGTTTGAGGAGTCTAAATCAAATAAAATCTAAATAAACATCGTCAAAAACCGAAAGTATAGGTACTTAGTAATTCAGGAAGTGTTCAATTCTAAAAAAATAAACACTCGAATAATGAGATTATTTTTATTATTTCTATAGACCAGATAGAGGCCTTTTAAGTCTATTTTTTGAAAATACATTTAAATTTGAAAATTAATGACGTTATTTTCAAAAATGCATAAGATTACCGGGGTTAGTGTATTATTTAAAACAAACAACAACATGAGAATGGTGTTTGTTTAAAAATGGATAACATATCCTTATTGTATCTTGAAGGTATATTTTTGTTTAATGTCGGACAGAAGTTTAATTCTCGTAAGTAAATCATTTAATTCCATTGTGACTTCAATCCTATGTTTCTCGGCCAATAAAGTCCATAGTGCGCAAGATAACCGGACGACTTCGTAGTTTTGTTGATATTATGGTATGATTTATGGTAAACCCGATGTTGGTGAATATTCTTCACGCATTTTAATTTTAGGGAAAAGTAACAGAGACAGTTTTACCAATGTAATTAATAAAAAAAACATTGCATCTTTTCTAATATTTTCACTCATAAAAAATATGCTATCTTATATTCTTAAGCTGAAATCAAAATAACATTCAAGTTATATATTCCAACGAAAGCATACATTTAAATTGTTTTACGCTTTAACAACGTCGATTTAACACAGGTAATTCAAAATTTATAGAACGGTATGCAGTAACAACAAAAACAAACACAAGTTTAAAATATGTTTCTATATGTGATATTGTGATGTGAGGAAATAACATTTATGTTCTATTGGTGAATCCGGAGTCAATTTACTGTTGATCAAACTGTTAAAGTTCCTCGACTCATTTTACTGACGCTACACTTCAGAATAACAAACTGGTCGTACCTCTGCAACAAGGATTTGGATAGAAATCGCACAAGTCCTTCAAGTGGTCCTTTACACAATACGTGTCGTAGATGGACCCAAGTTTGTAGTTGGTATAGAAATCCTCAAAAGCATGATGAAGGCAATAGTTAGGGAACACAACTAAGAACAGCCAATCAAGAACATTAGCGACGCCTTGCGAATCTATTGATAACTGTGGAATACTTAAAACTCCTACTGGTTGTACACTCGCCACCCCTTAAAATAAAGTGACAACTACGTTGTTCATTTACATGTGTAATATGTGTCAAAGTATACGGAAAAGAACGTGAAATTAAATAACTGCATAACAAATGACAGAATATTTCATTTCAATCTACAGTAATGTACATGGATTGGCTTAAGCGTCCGTAGACGCAATTCCTAAAATCTGAGACCATTATATTGAACATTATATTTAAACCATTAAATACATGTTCGCGGGCATTTACCTGATAGAATATTGAACATAGTCAACCACACGTAGCCGCTAGCTGGAACTTTGAACACGAACGAACACAGGTACATGAATGGCAACATTGCAAATCCTTATAGCAAGAAAAGCAAAGAGGTGTCAGCTATACTCCGACTTGTGACGAATGGATCGACATTAAATGCCCTAACTGTGATCAAAAGGCATATCGCTGTTATCAAATACTTAGTAATGTCCCAGCAAAATGTAGCGGACCAAAATGCAAATGGTCGTAAACCATTTGTAAATAGCAGGTGCTTTGCCATTGTGGAGCTCTCTTTGATAAGAGATAACGCAAAGCTGCTGGCGAGAAATGACATTCCGAAGACAATGTAAAAAGCTAGCGTGAACCCAGTTGTTGTTTCAAGCGACGTGTTTTTACCCATTTCTTTTTCACGGGCTGTCATCGGTAAAGGATGATTTACCACAGTCAGTGAATAGTCACTGCTGTTCATCACGTATCTAAGCAACGCATTCCCAATCATAGCTAAGGTAACACCTGGGGTGTGAAATGCTTGGTTGTTGAAAAACGCTTGGATTTGTAGTATGGAATCTCCACTTTGACCAATAGTCGCCCCAACAAGGTATTTCCGATTGTATTCGCATATTCCATTCATAGCTTGATGAAGTAAATATTCCGTCATATCAGGATTGGTTTGGAATCCTTCCTGATTGTTGACAAGCGTTACTACAGTTTCTTTGTTGTTATTAAATTGGTCCTGGTAAATTTTCCCAAATTGACTTGCATTTTGCAACGTTTTATCCCGAAGAGCATACACAACAACATTGTCACCAAAAGTGTCGATGGAAAGGTACAAAGAAGGCTCGTCATGAGGACCAGCGAAAGTCTTGACAACTGATAACATAGCGATTGTGAGCAACACAGGTAAGGCTAACTGCATCCCATTAAATATATAATTACGAAGAGTATGGCTAAGGCGTTGAATGAACATGGCGTAGAATTGCTGGACGAGGAGATGTATGCCTTTATTGCGCTGGGTTTTTTCGCTCAGTCTGGCGCTTCGGTAGTAGGTTTTATCGGAGCTGTGGTTTGCGTCTGTAAGCATTAATAGTAAACACTGCATAAATGGTATTTTATTAATAAATAATAATAAACATTTTACGGGGTTCGCATGAACTAAAAAATTGTCATGAATTAAAAAAAAACATATAAATAAAGCATTACTCACTGCAAGAATCAGTGTCAACGTCACTTGAAGGAAACTCGGTCAAGACATCTTCATCGTTGAAGGTGAACGCCTCATCGGTGGGACTTTCATTTGACTGTTTTAACACCCTGCAGAACAGTTTTGTTAACATATAATTCATACAGGTTGAATAATAAACAATCCACTTAACAATCTTGTTTTTTAATTAAAACAAACATAACTTTTGTTTTCCCGAGAAATGGAACACTGTGTTTTTCTACAACATATTTTGGTTAATGCTTGTTTGCATCGTCATGATACCTCAGTAACACTTCCTCCATCGTCGGTGCATGTAAACTGTAAAAAAGCATGCCAAGCTCTCCCATTCTGCTATCGAACTCCGCTAACATTTCCTCGAACGCTGAAGATCGCTCCTTGGGAAGAATAAACGAGATCTCATTAGCGGCGTTGTTCTCCAGCTTTGCCTCCGGAACGTGATGCTTTATACATTCCTTTATTAAATTTACGTCGCAGTTATCCGTCTTTACGATTCTCATGTGGTACCCAACACCTTTAATACAGTACGTTTTTTAAATCTCAAAATGCAGACAAAACATGTAAATATTTATGCATGTTATAGATCTACTAAGCCCAAGAACAATTTGATTTTCACTTGAAAAAACGTGTGACCAGTTCATATTAAACCATGTATAAATTTTACGATTACGTAAAGATGATATTACAATCGTATTATATATTATTCCGGTATTTGTTTAATATACTGTTTACGTGTAAAGGGCTAGTTCCTCAACAATTAAAATAACATATCGCATAACCATATTTGTTTTTCAAAAACGTTGAGCTTCCGCAGCACATAACAACGCCTTGTGTCATGATTGCAATCCTGTCTCCAAGGTGATCCGCCTCGTCCATAAAGTGCGTCGATAAAACCATCGTGCGGTCGGCTTTGTTCTGCTGCAAGATATTCCATAGCTGTCTGCGGGCTTCTTGGTCCATGCCAGAGGAAGGGGCATCTAAGAGTACTATCTGTAAATGTATCTTAAGTTAATGGCAAAAGATTGCGGACATGATACACACACATTTAAAGCAAGACTCTCGCAATAATGGATGGGCGCATTACTGTTTGGATACATAGAATATGAAACGAGTGCTTTTGAAACATATAGTTGTTTATTGAACATGTGACCATATAATAAAAAGGCATGCCAACAATACTAAATGATACCTTAGACGTCATTTCAACAATATTGCATTGTACCTTCGATCCGCCAACAAGTGCTATGGCAACAGAGAGCTTCCGTTTCATAACAGGAGATAGCGTTTGAGCTTTTGCATGCCTCTTGTCAACAAGATTTAAACTGTTAAGCATATTGCTGATTTCCTCCATCAATAGGTGCTCTGAATAGGCCTTCAACTTGTTAAATGAAACAATACAAAGTAAGCAAGAACAATATAAAAATGAACTGTTATTAAAATGCATGTAGCATAAACGTACATGTTATTTTAAAATGTATGCGTTGGGTAGAATGGTGCGTAAAGATGCTCAAAGAAAAGTTAACCAATCATCTCTTTAGGTTGTCACTATGTTGTTTTAAATAGCTCAACAAAATAAATACCGATACTACATCTGAATTTCTTACCCTAGCGAAGAAGATAAGATGCTCTTCCACTGTAAGATTATCAAAGATTACGTCGTGCTGAGGACACAAACCAAGGCTGCTACGAACGCTAGCGATGTCATGTCTGATGTCGAACCCGTTCACACGGGCAGTACCACTCGTTGTGGAAACCGAGCCTTACATGCATGCATTATAAGTATGTTAGCACAAGTTGTCCGAATGTATATATGTCTTTTCATCATTGACAATTACACGTAATATATGTGTGTATAGAATATCATGTAAAATGCGTTAAATATTGGTGTAAATTGATTAGTATGACAGAGGATCGATATCCTAGAAATTGTTATATTATGTTAAAGCGACATGACGAAATCGGAAGAACTAATTGGGTGACATCTGTAAAAAATAGTTTGTACCGTTATGGATTTGGTTTTGTTTGGATTACTTAAGAGATAGGAAATGTGGAATTAGTCCTTATGTCATTCAAGCAAAGATTGAATGATTGTAATACACATAACTGGCTTGAAACTCTAGGAAATTCATCAATATGTGATACTTACAAACAGTTCAAATCTTGTTAAACCCAGAAAAATATTTGTTTATTGATATACCATTTTATGTTCGAAAGTTAGTTGCTAGATTCCGTTGTTCAAGCCATAAATAAGCAATTGAAACTGGTCGACATTTAGGAATTTTAAGAGAAAACCGATTATGTACATATTGTTCAGTCTATTGTAATAATATACGTATTGAAGATGAGTTTCATGTATTTTTTAAATGTCCAATATTCAACCAAGAAAGGCAAATGTATATCTTTTCATGGTACAATTGTGAACACAATTTCCTAAATTTTTGCAATCTTATGCAAATTTCTGATGAACGTGAACTAAAAAGCATAGCCTTTTGTTACTGAAATAATGAAAAAGAAAGATGTAGATCAAAATTGATGTTCAAACTTGATGCATCACAACTCAAAAAATAATATGCTGATACTTATATATGCTGTATTTTGGGCCGGTGGCCTTTATTTACAAAATAAACTTTTTGTTGTTGTTGCTGTTGATTACGTTTAGTAAGACAGTGATTTAATTCTTGTCATATCAACATGAGCCTCGCTCTGTGAAAAGGGGGTTTAATGCATGTGTTCGTAAAGTTTCGTCCCAGATTAGCCTGTGCAATCCGCTAAAGCTAATCAGGGACGACACTATTCGCCTAAACTGAAGTTTTGCTAAGAAGATACTTTCTTCATACGAAAAATATCATTAAAGCGGAAAGCTTCGTCCCTGGTTGGCCTGAGCGGACTGCACATGCTAATCTGGGACGGCACTTTACGCACATGCATCAAACCCCATTTTCACAAAGCGAGGCTCATATAAGTCTCACCAGTTAGCATGGACATAGTGGTGGACTTTCCGGCTCCATCGGGACCTAGCAGCGCTGTTATGTGACCTTCATACATGTCCAGGTTCATACCGCACACAGCAACCTTTCTCTTACTTTTGCATGTGTATTCCTGAATTTCAATGCAACATAAGTCATTGTGAAATCATTTGCGAAAAACAATGCAGTTTCAAAATATTTACTGCACGGAAATAAATTTAATATTATTCGGATTAAATCAATTATAGACCAGCATCAATGGTTCATATATAATGCAATCAAAAAGATTGTATTATACACAGAGGGAATCTTCAGCTGCATCAGTAGGATACAATCCTTAATATACAAACCTTTCGGAGATTGCGGATCATTATTCCTGCCTTTTTTCTTTTCGGATGTTCCTCAAAGAACTTGGGATTTTGTCCAAAAGATGCGCTGTTATCTTCTGCTGCACTCTCGTCTGCTTTTGCACCGCACCAATACGAAAACTATAAGCCATGCATAACCTTTTTATCTTGATTTATATAATTTAATACTAGTAATACCGATTTATATTTCTGTTAATTGTTTTTTATTGTATTTTTATGCTTGTCATAATGAAAATACTATATTGTGTTGAAAAAAACATGTGTCGTTTAGAAATTCCATATTAAGCCTAAAATACTCACAGTGAACGGGAAGTACCAATTCTGTGGAACGCCGAATTCTCCTGGAAACACGGCATCCACATACCACGTGATCATTCCGTAAAGCACGGCGTCTGCAAGCATCATCATTATTACATTGAATATGGACAAGCTATCATCCACAGAAGCCGTTCTTCGAATGTTACTCCACTGGACGCCTTCACCTGAAAACAGATATGTGAACTTTTTAGTTTTGTTACGTTTCAGTATACATGTAGGTACATACATGTATATTAATAACACATCCATGTTACACTTTAAAAGCATGCATTGTCCCAAAACGAATCCAAACGTTCGGTCTTCCTTACAGTGGCAGCTCTTGTTTTTTTACTCGCATCATTCATTATTAATTTGTTTACTACTGATGATTTTACGTAGCATATCAACTTTCTAACACACAATTTTCAACGATATCAAGTGCATATATAAATAATCATTCTGAAACCATCAACCATAGCGAAGGTACACGGTATACGTCCTACCTGTTCCTTCAAACATGCCTATAATCTGGCCCCCGTACGCCATGGCGACGTTGGAAAGGAGGCTGGAGATCAGCTTCTGCCCCCAGGTAAGGGTCGCGTAATGGGGCTGGATGAAGAAGAAGGGGATGTAGGTCACGAAGAACAGAATTCCGCCCGCAGCTGCGCCGGAATCGGCTGAATAATTATAATTAGACAACTGCTCGTGACAGTCAGTCTACTATCAAAATAGCAAACGAGGCCATATAACATGGCCAATATTATTATTAAATAGTGAAATTCACATGGAATTTCAGAATAGTGTATAACATTGATACGGCATACTTTTATTTATATGCTTTGGTCTTTAGCTTAAAATGCATACAAAACAAATTATTACTATAAATTATAACTCTAATTTGTTTTATTTAATGTATGTAACAGGTACACTTTTGTAAAGCAAATGTTTTTACATAACTAAGAGCAAAGAACAAAACATCTACGGTCTACCTTTACTGAAGAAGACGCTGACAGCAAAGCAGAAAAATATGGTTGACACTGCGTACACGAGCAGGAACACAAAGACTACAGACGGGTCTGTCTTGGCTATCACTGGTCCATTTTTGGTACCAACGCATAGTAATAGGGTCATGACAGATACTGTGATAAGCAGCAACAGCAGGTACTGAACAAACAATGCCATCCAGTGGACCCAATTGATTAGGCCCATCACTTGCATGGTTACCTGTATATAATCACTAGTGAACTTATAAATAGTTATTTCTGGGGTTAATCCAAACATAACAGCTATGTACTGTAACCTATGGACGTGTGTTGATTGACGTGTCAGTAAACAAGACATTAAATGTTCAAACGTATGGCCATGCTATGTTGATATACATAGCTGAGGATAGTTAATTGGACGACTGTAGTGGCCATGTTTAATCAAACGAATTAAACTCGAATGGACAGACATAAGTTGCTTTCAACACAGGAATGTTAACACACGAGAACCATCATTAGGAGAGATATTTTCTTCACCATCTGAAAATCGTTTATTTAATGCAAGTGACCAATAATCTTGAGAGGACAATACCAACTATATTACTACATAACCTAAAAAAGATCAAAACTGGGGTCACAGCCTAAAAACTCCCATTTTCTTGAGAAACATTCAGAAACCATCCGGCTTAAATGTTTTTTAGGCCTACTTACCTTTAGTTGTTGCTCTTTTTCATGCACGATGTCTTTGACAATGTAAAACGCCACGAGTACGAAACTGAGCATGAGAGTGAAAGGAAGCACCTGCTGAACGACCAAGACGAAGGGGTCGTCATTGTACGCCGGGTATGGATGTCGAATCATGGAAATATCGGCGTAGTCATACCTTGTAGAGTTATTGCCCTTAGCGACGTTAATAATGGCCATATTGACAGCGTTTTGAATGGCAAGAAAGCCTTCAGTTGCATAACCTATAGTCAAGAGGAACAGAAGAACATTATGGTCACAAACAAGGATAATTAAGTACTAGTACTAGAACTATTTACTTTCTGTTCTGCATAAATTAATAGACGAACAGATTGTATGTGTTTGTGTATTCTAAACCTTAATAAAAATTACACCATAAGTTCATAACAATACGTCATGTAATATTCTCATGAACGATCCAGTACCTCTTCATAACTATGTATTTTTCAAAGAAAACTGTTAAATGCATAGCACTTATAGTATACTATGAAAGATGCTATACCGTTTGCGAGATTGCTATGAAAAATATTAGCACAAAACCTGGTGGTCCTCCACAAGGATCGAACGGGCTCCTTGGCCCAACTCCCTTGAACACAGGAAATATGAAATCTGTTTCCCAGCTTTTGTCCACCAGAGGAGGTAAAGATCGCTTATCGGTGTTAATTCGAGGCGAGGATGGAAATCGTAGCTTGTACACGATATTCTTTGGGAATTGGGTACCATTACCGGGGAAGCTGTTCGTGAACACGACACCCGCTAGAGATGTATTTTCAGTCATTAAAAAGCGAACCATTTCAACTTCTGAATGAAAACTCTGTGTTCCTGAAAAAATTTATTCACGTTTTCATTATTATTATTATATTATTATTAGTATTATTTTTTATTTTTTTATTTTTTTTTTATCATTATTATTATTATCATTTTTATTATTATTGTTATTATTATTATTATTAATAGTAGTAGTAGTACCGGGACATACCGATAATACCCATTTGCTGACCGATCACCTTACGCATGATGTCGCGTGTAACATCGTTGTCGGGGGTGAACACCAACTGGTTGAACGAGGAAAGCTCCCTGGGTAAGCGCTTCCACACATGGCACTCGTCCCAAATTTGTTTCCCTTCCATCTCACCCGTTATCCATAGTCGAAAGAGGATCAGGATTAGGGCAAATAACGTGGGCAGTCCAACCTCGAACACAGTGGTGAACACCTTCCGCTTCTGAAGCAGGAAATTCTTCCAGAGCAGCAGCAAGAATTGTCCCCATTGCCTCAACATCGCTGGCTTATGAATGAAGAGTATTTACATTTATTTGTAAAAAGTGTGTACAGCAAGTCTGATATTTAATCTTACTTAAAACTCAAATGAATATCAACGCTTATAATAGCGTACGTTTAACTAACTACTCTTGGTGTGATAAGATAAATCGTCAATTCAGTGTTATATTAAGTATACTAGTATATCCTGTTAGATAACTTATATAAATTGTCGGTTATCAGAAGTTTAAAACAAAATGTAGTGGTATTATAATGATATGAAAGTTCAATAAGCGGCCTATGAAAATTAAAAACCCTACAAATATGCATGCGTGTGTTGTTTTTCTTGAATAACATAAGCGTCGGAGCGCTCCTTAGACATTTCAAGGGGGAGGTAATTTAATAATATATAAGTTAACATATAAATTGCAGTCGTTGTATGCTTAATTACACAAACCTGTTAAAAGTCTTCCGTGTTTTATCAGCTACTTTATCATGAGTTACTTCGCTGAGTACAGTGTTTGATCTATTTTATTCATTATACAATACCATGTGCATATCATGCACCCTGGGTACTCTAAGACCCACTGGGTTACTTATAAGATATTGATATCATCATCATCATCATCATCATCATCATCATCATCATCATCATCATCATCATCATCATCATCATCATCAATCCCTTGAGCGGTTTGGTCGCTGGGGGATGAAGGACGGTGAAACAGAAATCCTGCGCCAGTCAGGTCTGTTGTGTGCTGCTGAGAGTAAGTCATCCATGGAAAGGGATGTCCACTCTTTTACATTGTCCATCCAGCTATTCCTCTCACGGCCTCGATGTCGACGTCCCTCTGGGCTCTAGCGTGCCCTGGAGAACAGTCTTGCACAGAGAGTAGTGCCTGCATGGTGGCGTGTCCAAACCTAGCCAGCTTTCGTCGTTCGACGGTCGCCAGTAGGGGCTCTTGTTGACCAACAATCCTTGCAGTCATGTTCCGGACGTTCTCGTAGGTCTTATGCTCCGCGTAGGAGATGCGGAGCAGTTTTTGGAGACATTTATGTTCAAATGCCTGTATCCTGCAATATGTATTGATATTAATTGATATCAAGGGCTATTCAGATAACTGAAAATACAGGGAATATTAAATATATTATCAAGGGCTATTCAGATAACTGAAAATAAAGGGAATGTTAAGTATATTATCAAGGGCTATTCAGATAACTGAAAATAAAGGGAATATTAAGTATATTATCAAGGGCTATTCAGATAACTGAAAGTACAGAGAATATTAAGTATATTATCAAGGGCTATTCAGATAACTGAAAATACAGAGAATATTAAGTGTATTATGCAATATGTCAAATCTCGATCGAACTACAGTACATGACTGTACTAAATAATCACCGGACCCATGTTGACGTAAAAAGATTAATATCTTGATTTAACATGCGCTGAGCCACATGGTACCACTGGTATTCTGAAAAGATATTTTTTAAATTGTACATGCACTGTTTATGTTAGGATTGCTTTATACAATTCATATGTAACAACTCTTTCTGTATTTCCTCGTATATAATGTGTTAAAATACACATAAAGTGAAACTTCAGCTGCACAAGAAGAAGAGAAACCTTAGTATATCATGCGGTCCTTTATTTATGGCAAGGAACCAATTACCAAACAGTGAGACACAAAACAAATACACTAGACAAGACACACACGTGCATAACAAACGCACAAAACATGAACAAAACTGAGGTGAACGCCACGTTAATATTTTAAATAGCAAATAAAGAAAATACATTTTAATTTAATTACCAATTAACTACTCAACCGTTATATATACAGACCAGGGCAGCAGAACCGTAACTTTCGAGGCACGATGAAACGAAACCAAAACTAGTATCAACTAAATATATTATTTATTAAAAAGCTAACGTGTCATAGCATCATATAGTTTTCACTTTCAGATCATCGTCGTGCAATTCAGGAAGAAGCCACAATAAGTTTGTAAAAATCTAAATTACAAAGCTTGGTTGTGTATACAGACATAAATGTCTTGTGGTAACGACCATATGAGATCGTGTCAACACCTCGTCCGGAGCATCATGAGCGTTGTTCAACATCAATGGACGAATTTTTCAAAACACATGGCGAAGAAAAGTGGTCTTGATAAACATGAATTTGTCGGTCAAAACCTAGATGTACACGATTTATTTATATTGGTATGCTCCTTTTTCGCATAATGTTTACATGACCTGATCTGGTCCGTAGATTTCATATTTCAAATAGAAGAAATAGACACATATTTGTTGGTCGGAGCATACTTTTGTAAAGTTATTCCAGATTCTTAAATAATTGATACTGAGTATTGTGGCGTATGTATACATTAGATGCCAAAACGCGAATGTAATGCTACTTTCTGCATTTGGCTGTAACAATATTTCGCTTTATACAAGTTGCTGAATAGTGTCGATCAGAGCCCTCGTGTTAATTATTGCAAAGGGATATCGCACCCATGTTCCAGATCCCAGCAGGTCCCGTGAACCTGTAAGAGAGTAAAATATGTATTGCCCATCGCATAATTCGAGATATGTTTTAAATATAACCAAAGATCTATATATATACATAGATCTTTTCTATAACTTACGGTATGCGTGCATAAGTTTATCATTTATCGCGGCAGAATAAAATCTTTAGTTTAATGTAGCCGCTTATCAAAAGTGGTTTGTAACCACAGTCCGGAAGTAAACAATGTAAACACTGATGACAGAAAATGGCAAATTGGCAACAAGTGTTTGCACTAGATGCCAAATACAATGCATACAGGGCACCAAACAATCCACAATTCAGTAAGTGTACATATTATAACTATTCTGACTTGAGGATTGTACAAATCATCGTTCCTTTGAGTAGCCTTTTAGCAGGGCACAACAACATGCACTAGTCCTGCAGTTCGAGAGACTTACAATATTTACTCGTCATGTAAACACACGCACTTACAATTTCAATGGTCGTGTATGACTTCAAAAGTTTTTGAAAAGCCAAAACACTTCAGTTCCGTCATATCGCGGAATGCCTGCGAAAATTAGACTTAATATCTACAACATCACGCCATTATTCCTTGAAGAAAGCGTAGGTTTTAATATTTTATTAGTTAATAAAATTATAAAAAAGATGTAGCTCAGAGAACCCAGAGATCTTAACTATTTGTTTAAAATTTGGAAGTGCATTTGAAAAAAATGTGGAAACATGTTCTCCTTATTTATAAAATCAAGTCGTTTACGCTGTATCTATAGTGCTACGGTCAATGAGATAGGTAAACATTAATCTGTGACATGTAAACATTAATCTGTGACATGTAAACATTAATCTGTGACATGTACCGTTATCATATACACCTTCACATGGAGACAGCATGTATTTGGCTGTGAGAGTGCTGATGTCTTTGGTGTTGGGCAAGTGGGCATTTTAATTCAATGAAAGAAAGAACTGGTCAGAAAACTCATGTTTTCACATTAGTTTTTTTTCACTGGTCCTGTAGGGAGCCAGCTTTTGGGAAATTTACTTGTCCTTTCAAGATTTAACTAGGTCATACTAGCGGACAAGTGCAATTTTTGTCCCCTGCTTTTAGTATACAATTCAGTACAAAAAATTGTCATACATTGTAATATGAAACTGGTGACACAAGGATATTTACATAACCTTAGGGCTTATGATTAAAATTATGATTAAAAATGTGAAAAAAGGCTAAATATTCTAATAGACTATACATGCTTTTGCTTGTTGATCATTACTGAAAATGCATGTTCTTATCATTTAAAAACATTTTATTTTTTTGAGAAAACTATTACAATACTCTGACCCTACATTACCTCAGTTCTCAATTTAACACTCGCACACTCTCAAAATGCAAGTAAATAATCAATTTTGAGAGTCATTTTTCTGGCTTCTTCACTGATTGTTTAGGTGTCCCACGAAAAACAATGATTTAACAGTAATTTAACATTTGAAGCAAAGTGTTTTATAAATGTTTATTACAAAAAAAGTCTTAATTTAAGTTTATTAAAAACATGTACTCATGCTTATCAACAAAAATTTACGGTAATACCCCTTTTGTCTAAAAATTCCCCATCTGAAGGGCCCGCCAAATTTCCTAAAAAGGACAAGAAAAAACACTGCAACAACACCAAACACAAGACTTCTGCCTAAACTGATCTTAATTTTTGATCTGCGGATTTTTTTCAGGAACTTTGTACATCAAAAGAAGAAGTCAGTTACTGAGGGAAAGTGCAAGTGATCCAGAAGTAATATATTTGTTTTTATCTAGCCTGTGCAGAACTAGCACAGGGTGAGCTTTTGGGATCACCTTTTGTCATCTCTGCATTGTAAATCCTCTGTTGTGTGGTGCAAAAGCCGTTTTCAATTCACTTCTGAGCAGGAAAAGGTTTAACGAATCTTCACTGGAATGATCCTTTGGTTACCCTTTTTCAAAGCTGTGCCAGGGATTTCAATTGAAGCAGAAACCTTCTTTTTGATGCAAGCATTTTGCAATTTAGTCACTTTTGACTCCTCCAAATTATTTACCTTGCATCATTTTGATGCAAATGTCACTATGAAAATAACATAAAATGTATTTTATATTACCCAAAATGTTGTTTCTAAGTTAAACAAGCAAGTTATACAAAGCAATATTTGTAGAGCAATCAACAAATATCCAGAAACAAAATATCTAGACTTCAGTATTTTTACCCCTGAAAATTTCAGTTTACCCCTGAACATTTCAACCACGGGGTCGTTTGACTTTATCAGTGCTAAAAATAGATTTTAACAATTAAAACTTTACAAATATCTTATCACATGTAAAATAAAAAAAAACACATGTAAACATTATCTCTGCATGAGAATGCAATGTAGTGGAAGGAGTCAACATAATAAGGTATTTAACATCATATTATAATTGTACAGAAAGATTCCTCAGCAAGGAAAGATTATCTGCAGTTGAGGGCCAGATTGTTGTCAGCAAAATATGGCAGCCCTGCATTTTCGGATCAAGGGTAACTTCATTTCACTTATGACTTTGACATTTTCTGTGTTTATTTTGTTCAATTTTAAAGAATACTGGGCCTTTTTTGAGAAATTTATTTACATAAATATCCAACAAAATTGAAATGGAGTGTTCCTGTAAACCAATTTATTTTCAAATGCCAGTGACAAAAACAAAAGCAGCAAAATTTGGTAGACCAACTCAGGTCTAATGAAGAGACAAATTTCTGCAAGTAAGAAAGCAGTGCAAAGATGATTCAAAACAGTTCTTAGCCCTTTGAGCGCTGGAACCGGATTTTGAAGGCCTTTGCAAACAGTTTGGATCCAGATGAGACGCCACAGAACGTGGCGTCTCATCAGGATCCAAACTGTTTGCTATTCTGATAGTATTCTTTGAAAAAAATTCAAAGAAAATGCTAATTTTAGAAATTTAGCAGACAACATTTAAGCAGACGACAAATTTCCCAGCATGCAAAGGGTTAGACCTAATGAGGCTCCAGCTATATCAAATACTTCACCACCTTAGCATCTTAAGAATAATAACATCTTATAATGCATGACATCACACTATTCTGGTCTTTGTATGGAGAACCATTGTGGCAGTCTTTCAACCTGAAAATGATTCATTGAGTCGCATTGTGCTAATATGGGTCTTACGTCCATTGGGCAAGTGGTTTGTCCAACCAGATTTTCCAAGCTGCCGGATACACTAAAAATATATAATTATTCCTTTAAGCAGTCAATATATCACAATATTGTAAAATTATTTTATAAAGTTGATAGAAACACATTTAGTAAAATTATCTTTAGTGTACATATATTATTTTGTATTTTATAATCAAATTAAAATACTCAATTTGTTGGCTCAATATACTTTTCAGATCAATGGTAACTTACAACGAAGCTTACTTGTGACTAATTCACAAGTTGCTCCTCCTTCGTTTTGTGTACGGTTTTTTGTCCCCTACTGGTTTCACCAGAGGGGACTTATGGTTTGTGCTCTGTCAGTCAGTCAGTCTGTCACACTTTTCTGAATCCTGCGATAACTTTAAAAGTTCTTCAATTTTTTTTCATGAAACTTGAAACATGGATAGATGGCAATATGGACATTATGCATGTCATTTCATTTTGTTCCTACATTAAGAATACTGGTTGCTATGGCAACAAATACTTAACAAAAAATAAAAAATCTGACAAAGGTGGAGCCGGTAGGGGACATATATTGCTTTGCAATAGTCTTGTTGTTCAAGGATTGAAAGTTAATTGACTGGTTTATTCAACCTAAAATATCAACCAATAATAGGCCAATAATCAATATACCATCACGTCAGATTCATTAAGCTGTATATATATATGACTGTTCCTTGTACATGTATAATAACTGAGTGACACAGACAAGAGCAGATTTTACATTGATTTCTTTATATAGTCTTGTAGCATGCATTCTTGTTTACAGAAGTATCAAGAGTAGATCATTCAGTTTTGGTGGAAGAAGTATCAGTAAATCAACATTGGAGGTAAGGCGGCTTTAAGACTTGTGATGTACATGACAATTGCAATAAAACAACAATAACTATATTATATGTTATATTTTAGGAGCTCAAGTCATTAGTGCGTTGAACATTTAGTCAGTATTACAAATCTTCTTCCAGTATATGACTATTATGTGGTGTCTTCTTAGAAAGGTCAGAACTATTTGGTAAGATTAAGTTACATATGATTGCTGTGAGTAAATATCAAACTCATTACGGGGATTACCTCTCTGTCTCACAGCTGACCCCGTAATATTACAAAACAGAAAACCAGAGACCATTGCGTTCAACTTTATTTATCAAAACTCTCTTCTTAAAATTATATTAACCAAACACAAACTCAAGTCACATTACTAAAAAGTCCTTTAACTCCTACTGAAATGCCTATTAAGTAGGTTTATTAAAACAATCATGGTTGATTAACTACACAAAAACTTAAGTAGCATCATTAGTGAAATGTCCCTTTTCTCCTATTTTGAATGTCTGTTTGGTATAAGAACAGTTCAATGAGAAAAACAACCATGTTGATAACATTCTGTTGTCCAGAGTATGGACCCAAAGCTTGGTGACACGAGGAAGTTCCATCGCCGCCAGAGGAGCAGTGGTTCGGTGAAGTTTAACCTGGACGGCCCAATGAAACGTATATATGACAGCATTGAGTTGGTACCCACCAAAGAGGCTGAAGCTAGCAGGTGCATTATACGTTTTAGATCAATTTCTTAACATATCAAGATAAATTGTTGGGATCCCATTTATTTCTATGAACATTGTTCTCTCTGCTCAATTACCATTGAAACAAATTCCATCTGCTAATTCAAATTGAGGAAAAATGAATTGTAAAAAAGGAAGGGCATTGCTATTAATCTGTGTAGAGCCGTAACGTCATATTCTAGTCTTATTAACCCTTTGAGCGCTGGAACCGGATTTTGAAGGCCTTTGCAAACAGTTTGGATCCAGATGAGACGCCACAGAACGTGGCGTCTCATCAGGATCCAAACTGTTTGCTATTCTGATAGTATTCTTTGAAAAAAAATCGAAGAAAATGCTAATTTTAGAAATTTAGCAGACAACATTTTTGCAGACGACAAATTTCCCAGCATGCAAAGGGT
>VMBQ01001009.1:219006-235933 GCA_007657795.1 Dreissena rostriformis | reverse complement strand
AAATATATATATTTTTAAAAGATAATGTAATAAATGACCACACCCCCACAATTTTGCTAACATTGCCATAACTTCTTTATTTATGATCAGATTTGTTCATACTTTGACAAATAGATGAGTGGTCTGCACCCGCTATGCGGTGCTCTTGTTATATTTTGTCATGTTTATGGACATTCTTGCCATTTGCTATATTACTATTGCATTAAATGCAAATACCTTGGATATAATAATCATTAATTTCAAACTGTTTTACTCAATATTCATGTATTCTTTCTGCCATAGTATATCTAAGCATTGCTTCTGATTTTCATTTCTATAGAATCTGCCCAGACGGCAGTTTGCAGTTAAAGAAGCGGTTCTCGATCCGTCAGAAGCATGCCCATGTCCGGAGCACATTCTGTCCACTGATGTCTTTCAGACAAGGAGCATGTGTCAGTAAGTACATTTTAAATGGATATTCAATGTTAAATAAGGTTTATCAAAGGGACATAGTGACCCTTATTCCCCCAAATATAGACCTATAATAGATTAACATTTTGTTTTCCCATTAGTAACATGATATATTTACCTAACAACAATTATAATATTTATTATCAATTTAAAAAAGTAAGTGTCTTAAACAATTACAACAATAGGTCTTGGAGTTCTTTCTACTTAAACTGTTAAATTTAGTTTTAAATTTTCTTTCTACTCAACTGTTTAATTTAGGTTTAGATTTTGCTGTGTTTAAGATATAAAAAAATAAAAAAATTATCGTTTCAATGTTTTTCAGAAACATAACGCTGTTTTTGCTCTAACAATATAATACAGTTCAATTTGACACAAAATTTAAAACCTGAATATACACAATTCTTCATTAATAACAATTTATTTATTTCAAAAGTAAAACGTATATCCTGTATATATTCAAATGCTGAACATCCTTTTCTTGGTTTGAAGTCTATCCTTTTTTTCTTAAGTCTAAGAATGGGCTGTTGAATACGGGCCTGGACTTGTATTTTGCTCGCCTTTTTGCTTAAATTTTGGTGTACCAAATTGCTTTTCATGTGTCAGTCTGACTTTCATGCTGGCAAGATGAACATAATGCAGAAGTCTGAAATCTTCAAATTAACTCAAATCTTATTTAATCACTTTGCTGTTTGTTTCAGTATCTGGAAGTGAGGACATGTGTGTTTACTTCTTTGACATTGGCAAGGACAAGAAGGCCTGTGTGAATAAACTGCTGGGTCACTCCGCCCCAGTGCTGGACGTCTGTTTTAACTGTGATGAAAGCCTCCTTGCATCGTGTGACGCACAGGGGATGGTGATCATATGGAAACGTGAAGGCAAACAGGGGGTGCTCTGATAGGGGAAGTGATGGTGAACCTGGACTTAAAGCATGTGCTGAAAGTGTCATCCCAGATAAGGCTGTGCAGTTTACACATGCTATCAGGGACGACACTTTCAGCTTTTATGTTTTTTTTCTTATAAAGGAAGCTTTTCTAAACAAAATCCAGTCTAGGTGGAAAGTGTCATCACTGATTAGCCTGTGCACACTTCACAGGCTAATCTGGGATGACACTCTACGCACAAGCATTAAGCCCAATTTTCCCAGAACAAGGCTAAAATGTAAAATTGAAGTGACTTGCACTTGTTGCCTGGCCTGCACTGTGGTTGGCACATTTGCTTTTCACAGTGGTGAGGATTCAACTCCCCGAGTCTGGTCGATACAAGTTTGCTGAGGGATCACCATACTGGACAGCTTGGGTTGCCAGTTTCCAACAGTACATGACCACGTTAAAATGAGGCATTTCTTTAAGTTAATAGAGGAAGCATTCAACTTAGAAGTCTTATACTGCAAATTAGGAAGGGAGCTTGGACACAATCCAGGACCTCGCACAAAGCAGCTTTGGCATTCAAGGCTCTCATAAAGCCAAATGATACAGACATGTTATACTAGTGTCTGAATGAAATGAATGCTGTGTATTTTAGGTCATTAACTTATATGTAGACTACATTCTGGCAATAGCCATTATCAGTGTTGCGATGGTACAGTAATAACGAGTGATAGGGAAGATATTACATTTACTACGTTAAAACAAGTCTACATAAATCTTGTTTTAGTAGGCCTGACCATAGTGTTTTACTCATGGTGTTCAAGTGTATAAGGATGCTTATATGCATGTGCTATTCTGGTCAGCTACATGTAAGACTGCCTTAGCTTGTTGTGCAATAACAATTGTTTTTAACAGTGTTTGAACTGTTGTTGAATAAATTATTTAAAACTTAATTTGTTCTCCATGCCAAATTAACCAAATTAATGTCGTTCGTTGTGATCTCTAGTGTGATCATAATTTACTATGATTATAATTTACTATGATCTCTAATATGTTCAACTGTGCAGTCCATTCTGCATCTGGCCCTCTATCCACATACAAAGTTTAGTTAAACCACCTTACATACTTTTTGAGTTATTGCAGGATCCAGATTTTAGTTTTCAATTATTTCTGTAATCATTGCAACCACAATATTTGTCTTACAAAAACAATGAAATCACATGCACATTTCCATTATGGCCGTGTAGCAACATACCATTATTCTAGCCTAAGTACTTATTCAGTTATCGCAGGTTCCGGATTCTGACGGACACACGGGCCACCTCGGGTTAAACCTCTAGTCCCCACTAGTAACACCCATGGGAGACAAATAAGTAGAGACTCAGGATAATCTTTACCCTGAATAGAGGAGGGAGCATCATTTTTGTAGTTGCAATCATTTTGAAAAACAACTTAGTAAACCTGCATAAACTGTTTCATAAGCTTACAGATTCTCTCGTGTATCAGACCTACATGCACAAGAAACAAAACAAACACAGAACATGGTTTTTTCTACTTTTTTTATAAGAAAATAATACCGGTTCTTAATAAAGCTGTATGAGCATGATGAACTAACAATGATACATCTGTAATGAGCGTACGATCATGAGTGGTTATTTGTGGGTTGGAACATCACACCACACATACACATGGAAGTGGAATGGACGATTGAAGCCGTACAGTCTTGAATACTTAAAATACAAGAGTATATTGGATAACAAGATCAACACTATACACTGATAATATATAATCAAATTCATATTAATACACTACAAATGTATAACGTGGGTAATCATGATTATAATACACAAATCTGGTTGTATATGAACAATGTCAGTCTCTGCAAAAGTTGGTCTGCCTTGTTCTGTTACAGACAGTTAAACTTCATTATGTCCAGAAATGATTTTCATAATAATGGCCCATGAACAATTTATATAAATAGTGTTTTTTGTAGTTGACTGGCCAAAAAATTGGTATTTGGGCCAGTAATGGTTAGATTTTACAAGACCTTATGCCCAGTAATGTATATGAGCCTTTCGCTATTACTTCATTATCATAAATCGGTAATTAAGATTTGCATACACATTTTTACAATAAAATTGGAAAAAGTAAAGATAACTTATTATCTGAATAGTTTCGGGGAACACTCAATTTAATTGCTACTTTGTAACATAGTATACAGCAATAGTTTATGCTATAATTGAAAGATTATTTTCGTCTGTTGTATCAAAAAAACTTCACTCAGTAATATTATATTTTAAAAACAACAACTCAATCACTTTTGAAAACTTGTTATGCTTAAAATTCAGAACACAGTGGTTACATTTAGTATACAAAAATATAACTAACATTTGTTTGTGGAAACAATAACATTTAAATAATTGCACCTTAAGTAAAATTACCAAACTGAAATAACAACAAGAGCTGTATGAAGACACACCCTCGACTATTATGCTTTGTGTGTTGTATAGCTGAAACTATTAGGATTAATAATAACGCTATTGAATGTCTCCATTTATGATAAAACTTGCTTTCAATTCTAAAATGAAACAAACATTTAAAATCTTTCTGTCAGGTATTCAGGTAATATGTTTGAGTGTCAGTGAAAAACATAGCAAACACAAACGTTTTGGATATTGATTTATGTAATTGACACATTTAATATATATACTCTTATTAAAAAAAAAGGAAATTAATACAAATGGAGATATACATATATTTATTATATATTTAAAATGATACGCACATGCCTGCCATTTCCAAGTGAAATGTGAACAATTGTTTTGTTTTCATCATCAACTGGTTTAATTGTAAAAAAAGCAAATTTACATAATAAATTTCATTATTGCACACACTAACAATACTCGAAATAACAACAATAAAACATAAGTTATTGATCAGTCACATTGAAAAAAAAATCAGATATAAAAACATAAGTTGAACATATTTAATTGGTTAAGCTGAGAAATGCAATTTGGTCTTAATTTCATTTTAAATAGTGATGTGAATAAAGATATTCATACTGATTATTGATTATCAAGATTAAATTCATCACGTGTATTATACAAATACGACAAATTGTCCATCATACATGAACAAAACATAGTTCAAGTACACATTATTTGTGTACATTAACAAAACCTTAGAACCATAGCAGACAACTTAGTAAGGAGACGCTGGATTTCAATGGACACCACCATTTAAATGACTCCACATGTGAACCTGTATTGTGCTTGCCATTGGCCATGGTAGGCTACAACACACTAAATAACAATAATGCAATACTTTTACACAATGACTAGAAATGATGAATGATGCATGTGTATTTACACAAAATAACAAACAAAACATGGTGTTGTGAATATCATTACATAAATAATACAGCTCATAAAGTCCAAATAGTCGACACATTTAAAGATTGTTCATTTCAAAATCAATTTTAATTGTACATTAATTTGTGTCCCTAAACAACACACAGATACGGCTCATATATCAATTGATGAATATTGTAAGAATGGAAGCTCTTGGTGGCACTCAAGTTTCATTATTATATTTAATGTTGATCCCACCACTCAACTAAACAAGCATTTGTAAGTAACATAGTAAAAAGAGATGGCAATAAAGATATTTGAGACAATCCCAATTAAGAAGGACAGCTAATTTATTTATCATACTTTACACATACCATGGCATTATTCAACAGATCTCATAATTCAACAGTACAGTGCCAATCATGGTCATATGAATAAGTACATATACAACAAAAATTGGCCCAATGGCAAGCCTGCAAAACACTTCCTTGCAAGAATAAATAGGCGAAATGATGACTACTGGTAGACAAATGCCATTCTTTGGTTATTAATAAACACTATTACATAAAAAGCATTAACTTCAATCAAACTGGATGCTATAATGTAAATTTAACAAGAGATGTGTTTGTCAGAAACACAATGCCCCCTAATGCGCCGCTTTGAATATATTTTTTTGTTTTTGTTTATTTACCTTGAAGGATGACCTTGACTCAAAATGTGCAGCTCCATGAGATACACATGCATGTAAAATATATAGTTGCTATCTTCAATATTGCAAAAGTTATGACAAAACTTTAATATTTATTAAAGTTTTGGACAGACAGAAAGACAGACAGAATGACAGACAAACAGGCCAAAAACAATATACCCCCTTTTTTAAAAAGGGGGCATAAAAACATGATGTACACTACATGTACTGATATTAGTTAACCATCAATTAATGAGCTCAATATCTAATTATTTTAAACTATTATATACTGATATGTATAATGTTAAAACTATTTTGTTTAATTTTCATAGTAAACTGTTTGCACCAAACTGCTTCATAATTAATGTTATATTAATAACAATTAAATAATTATGTACATATACAATATGTACAATAGTTTTGGTGAAAATTCACATTATAACTGATTAATAAATGCTCAACATACCTTCACCCTTAGAAAATGTAAGTATAAGATCTCACCATGAACAAGTTGTGCACATGAGCACATTGTGCCAAGGTGAGCTAAAAAAAATAATTATCTAATATAAAAAAAAATCTTTATCTCCAACGTACCATATATCTAAATGCAGATTAAAATTAATAAGGTAGGTCATGTGTTCTAAATGGCTGTAGAAAATTCCCTTTACTTCCATGGTTCTGTTTTATAGAAGCCCAGTCAAGCAACAGTGTCAATGTCTCCTGCAGCTGTCAGTGGGTCATGCCGGGAGTTGATGACCTTGACCTTTACTCCTGACACGTTTTGAAGATGCTTACTCCCAAGGACTTGTTCAGCTATAGAGTCAAGGTCTTGTCTGATGAGGTCATCATTCTGTGAACAAAATAATTAGGATTTAGACCCCACTAATATAGGACATCAGCATCTATTGATTAGGTAATCATTGTAATAACTTATGTTTGCATTTATTAGAAATTTATTACATTACGTAATTAGTAAGAATGCTATTTGAGAGTTTCTTAATTCATCAGAACTGCATTTGTTTATTGATATTAGATGTAAACAGCTTATAAAGGGAACAATATATGGCAAAACTCATGGGATGTGCATATTAATGTACACATTTTGAGATTCACAATAAGTTTCATAATCCGGCATTTATAAACATAACGAAGGTAAAATCCCATATATACATTTAAATACATCATAACATTATTGCACGAAAAAATGAAGAAATCAATTAAAAATCATTTTTTATATTTAATACTACCAAAATAATAACCAAACAGAAGGTCTTAATCATAAAATTGAAATCTGTAAAACACCTGACCACCATATAATGTTTATTTGGAATTAAAGACTTAATGTTCAAATTAAATGAGGAACCCTTTGATGCAGAATAAATGGGTGATATGGGAGTAATAAGTGAATATAGCCATAATTGGATGATCTGGGGACCGTTTCAATAAACATCGTCAGGGCCAAAAAACCCTTCTTTCATGTAGCCGAATATGGGCTGCTTCCCCAACCGAAATAACCACTTTTTTCCCCAAATGGAACTCAAAAACTCCAATTCGAGGGGTAAAAAAAATAAAAAAATAAAAATCGGAAATTGGGACGGGTCCACTTGGGGATCTAAATCCACAGTCATTGCAAGTTTGTATCGGTAGAGAATCTGTACCTTCCTAACTTTGTGGCCACCCAATATAATTTTTTTCATGTATAAACTCCATTATCCAAATGAAATACAAATTTCTTATTTTCCCCAAATAAGAAAAAATCGCGCTATTTTTCCCCTAAAAAAAGGCTGAGGCCCCTTCCCCAAAAAGGGTGTTTTGGCCCTGATCGTTGTAAACTTTTACAATACGATACATTTTTGAAAATTGCATAATTGCTTAAGTCCATATCATATGATTATAATTTTTCAGTACTTAATTTATTGTATTGGCATCTCTAGCGCCGTATATATTTGACAGGCATGGCGAGCTAGTTCATCTACTTATAAAGATTACAAAATTCTCTCGTAAGTTAAAATTGTTGTATGATCGTTTATGAAACGGCCCCCTGGGATACAAGGTAAAACACTTACAGAAATCCCATTCTAGTGCCTGGACAGACAAGTAAACATGAAGTATTTGTTCAATTGTGTCTGCACAACTCACTCATCCCACACCCAATGATAGCAGGTTCAAAAATTGCATATAGATCATTCAAATATCATTAAGCTGAACCCACTATAGAATAGAAAATATGCTTACAAAAACTGAAGAGCAACAAATCAAGATGAAATTTGAGCAATGGTCCAATAAGTTTGTGATATCTGGGATAACAAAATTCAGAGACTGCATATAAAGGAAAACAAAATCATAGAATAAAAATAAAAGCTAAATGCCGACTTTGAAAATCTATGTTATCTTTAAAAAAAAAAACTTGAAAATAATTTTCTAAGTAAAAACATGATTCCACATTTTTTAGGATTTAAACTATGATAGTAAATACTATGATACAGCTTCCCAGAGTTCCCACTTCCATTCAACAGGACATGCTAAAAGCATCCTAATGACATATGATTGTATGCACAATGATGCAAGTTTATACAATAATACAATTTAAGATACATTTGAACTTTTACTTTTCTGAAAGCTTTGGTATGTATTGTATTACACTAGAATTATCATAATGTTTAGTACATGCATGATATACATGTACATGTAAATATAGAAGTAATACATACATATAGCATGGCACATATTTGAATATAAATGTCCTTAATACAGAATATGAGGACAAAGAGTTAGAGAGTTAAAAATGTACAGTTAGCAAACTATTACAAGACTGGATATGTGATTCCATTCATCAGAACATGTTTAGTCAAACCATGAACGAATGCATCAATTTATTTAATGTCTTTCATGACTGAATGACATACCTTTCCAGGAGAAATCTCTAAATTCAACAATAACTGTAGGGATAATATAAAATCAAGCACCACCATTTTCATCATATCAATCATGATTCATCATCCCCCATTGTATTATTTCTGATACAATTCTATTTCTATTTATGGATACATTCATGCTAATTTGCTATGTTCTTGTTATTGTTGTTTTTCTGTTTTACACTTTTTTTTGCATTCAGAAAGGATGCGAATACTTTTAAAGGTTTATTAAAATGACAATTTTCAGAAATATTGTCAGATTCAAAAACGAATGTATGTTCATTTGTATTAATTTCAAACAAGCAAAATACTGTTCCTGGCTCAATTTTTTTAAACAATTATGAATATCAGTGTTTATGGATAATCATTTTCCAAAAGTACAAAAATATATGAATAAGTTGTTTAATTGCTTTTTGAATTATAAGCCAGTGACAAAATTAGGTCAATCAGTTGTTAAACTATGACTCTCTGAATGATTACATATTATCTAGTGCCTTGATGCATTTATTCATTTATAAAAAGAGAAAACAAAGACTGCTGATGACTTTTGAAAAGTGCAAACTCTAAATCACATGTCAACAGTCTGTGATTTCCCAACTACGGATAAGAAACACCAAACTCTATAAATCAGCTCAAGTTAAGTAAAATGCATCTTTCAACCACAATACTTACATACGCAATGAAATAAAGAAAAAGCAAACATCAATAAATCAAAGGCACCAAACAAAATGCAAATAATAAAATTAACAATTAACATTATCCTAATCTGTATCAAATGTATAAAATTAATTAAAAATCTCAAATATACAATCATTGCACTGTAAAAGTCAGTTATTTACCCTGCTGAATTCTATTTTTTAAATTCAGATTCTTACCAGGGCACAATTTGATACAGCTTTAGTTACATAGTGCAAATATCAAATGAACACCTCATATGCTTCTTTTTTCCATCTAACACCAAGATGCTGCCTTCAATTAAGGCATATATGCCCACAGTGGAAGCCTCGACAGTATTGATTCATAAGCCCATTTAAATTAGTTTTAGTTCAAAAGTAATTTCAATTTCAAGGCTAAAATGAGATCAGGTGATGTGGGTGTGTTGAGTATGTTCCAAGATAACATTCACACAATTATCAAAGCTTTGTAGAAAGCGGTATTGATGGTAGACGAAACGCATCATTTTTGATAACCAACAATTTGGACCTTCCGAGTTAGCAGTCCAAAAGTAGGTCAATGTCAGGGTCAAAATGAGGCCTGGGGCCGTATTCCAGTAGCTTCTTAAGTTAAAAAATAACTTAAGTTGAAATATTGCGCAATATTTTTTCTTATCTCCGCCATTTTTTCTTTAAACATAAGATTTCACTTAAGTTAAATTCTGGTAGCTTCATAAACTTAATAAATTTCTTTACTCTGTGTATTTTTTCTCATATATTTAAAATTAAGTTAACTTCCTTTAACTCTTAAAGGAATTTCTTAAAGAGAAATACTAAGCGTCTCATGTTTTATTTTTTACATTTCAAATTTAACTTAAGAAATTTATTTAAGAAATTTCTTAACTAGTGAAAACTTAAGAAGCTACTGGAATACGGCCCCAGGTGTTGATTGTTTTTAAAGACATCAGCTATGCAAATATCAAAGCTGAGAAGGATAATCATGGATGCTAGACAAAATTGGTAATTAGGACCTCCTGAATTAGTCTTAGTCGAAAAGTAGGTCAATGTTGAGGTAAAAATAAGGTAAGGTGATGTGGCTGTGTTGATAGTGTTCAAAGACATCATCCTTGAAAGTATCAAAGATTTCTAGAAAGCATTATTGATGGTAAACAAAACTGGTTATTTTGGGTTAACCAAGAATTTGGACCTTCTGAAATAGTTAAAGTCCAAAAGTAGGTCGATGTCAAGGGAAACATAAGGCATGCTGTGCAGAGTATTAACAGTGTTAATAGATAACATGAATGCAAGTAACAAAGTTTGTAGCAAGAGGTATTTGTATTAAGATGAAACTTTACGTGCTCCAAGAATTTATACCTTCTGAATAAGTCCAAAAGTAGGTCAAAGTTAAGGTCAAAATGAGGTAAGGTGATGTGGGTTTGATGATAAAGTTCAAAGATCATTGATTGAATAAAACCTTTGCAGGAAGAATATTTGATGTTTGACATATATGCCATTTTTGGCTAACCGGACTGAAAAACTGACAGGCCAATAGCTATATATGCCTCAAGGCTGAGGGCATAAACAAATTAGTATAAACTGTATAAAAGCATGCAGATTTAGGGGTACCATTATTATAATATACTATTAACATAATGTTTCTTAACAATATAATACAGAAATCTTCCATGAAACTGACACTGCAGATGGAACTTTTGTAATTCAATGATGCCATTAAAAACAAAAATACTACACAATAAACTATATGCAAGACACAATTTACAAATAAAATGCAGTTACCTGCTCCTGGTAAGAGCTCTTCTTTTGAAGGTAATTCCAGTCCTCATCCTCCTCCTCCTCTTCCTGCACTGTGGCCAGGGTCATTCCAGAATCGTGGTTGAAAGATGCATCCAAGTTATCCTGAATCATGTCTTGCGGACCATGTTCATCCGGACTAGCTACATCTGCCTCTTCCTCATCATCAGATAAGGAATAAAACATGCTTTGCGCTGTAGAAGGAGTGGGGTTAGTATTTTTAATGAGAGAGTTAAGACGGTTAGTGAGAATGTTAGCTATCCTAGCCCGTGTGTCAATGCTGGAGTTGGAGCCGATGGACAGTCTCGTTACCTCGGCATCACTTTCACTCGCCACACTGGCAGGCCTGGAGTGAGAGTCACTCCCTGAATCCTGCTCGAACGGCCATTCCTCTACATCGACATGCCGTGGTGACTTCGTGCTGGGGATGGAATCTTCAGACATGTATCGCACCTGACCTACAAGCTGCTCTCCATCATAATCATCCCATTCAAAGTTCATTCCAAAAACATCTTCATTTTCAGTCTCCTCAATCTCTTCAAACGCTAAACCAGACTGAGATGTGTTATCTGATGGAATTCCATCTTCAGGAATTGTTCCCAGTGACCTAGATTTACTACCTAAAGAAGACAGGCTCACTCCTTTGGACATATAAAGCTCCTTTGCCCTTTCAGTTTCCAGATCTGCATGTTTTGCGCTTGATTTTGAGTCCAGTCTTGGGCTTTCAGAGCCAGAATCTTCAAAAACATCATTCTCACTTATACTAAGTTTAGTCTGAATGTCAGGAGATAGCAATATATCTGGTGCAGAGCTACTTATACCAGTCTTATAACCATCATCACTACTTTGAGTTTTAGACTGCTCACCAAACAAATTCTTGGCGTTTTTACTTGAAACTGGTCCTGTTTTTACTGAATATGCTGTGCTGGATGATGTGTCCTTATTTTGTGTTTTAGAATTGGATCCAGTTCCAATACTGGCTGTAACATAGTTAGAGCTAGATCCTTCAGTCTTTGCAGTGTTTTGTAAGTGAGGGTCCTCTGTTCTTGGCTTACTGGGCGTGCTCATCTGAACTGGGACCGGTGGATGGAGCAGATTTAGATTATGATCAGAATCAAACACATTCTTGGCATCATTACCACCTGATGCAATGATGGAATCATTCTGTAGAAGCTCTGAATCATTCAAAGATGTAAAAGATGTACCTGGCAAAAAGTCATCTTCAAATCCTTGGGAATAAATGTTTTTCCTAATAGTGATATCTTTTGAGAAATCACTTTCAAATCCTTCACTTCTGTCCACTCTGTGTACAAGAACTTCTGCTATGTGCTTATTCGACTGGTTTACTGATTTTGACATCACAAACTTTGACTCAAATTCAGGAGACTGTACACCAGTCTTGATATGGGTCTCTATTGAGGGACCAGTCTGTATTTGGTCACGTGACTGTGATGTCACTTCCTCTTCTATCTGCTGCAGGAAGGCAAGGATGTCTTCTGCCGAGGGCCTGTCGTCTGCCTCTTGCCAACACATCTCCATCACTTCAAACCTACAATGGTTACCATATAGGCCTTGAATAACTTAATACATTGTATATCAAATAAAATATACAATTGTCATTAAAAACTACTTACAAGGTGGAACACATAAACACACTTCACTGGAAATACCCAGAAACTCACCAATTTTATAAAGGATCTTCACTTGCACATAATGAATCTTAAAGATAACATAAATCTAATTAAAATTTAAGAAACCCCTGCCAACTGTTTACATTTTTAATATGAAGAACTCAATCCTTTATAATATGTAAACAATTAAAATATGAAAAACAAATTGCCCTATATTTTTAACTCACATGTAAAATGGTTACAATATGCAATGTGTGAGCAATATCCTACTGTGATAATATTAATGTAATAAAACACTGTTCAGAAACAAGTTTTTCTATTTATTTACTACTAAGTAAAGTGTGCGTCCCTATGCAGCGAATAATGACAATTTGAGCATGAGGTTACCATCTGTCATGCAGCGGAACATGTGTGCCTGGGGGAGGCAACTTGACAGATCCTTCACGCACTACTTTCTGGAGAACATCTTCATCTCTAAGGTTGTTGTAAGGCCCTCTCCCAAGAGTTAGAATCTCCCATAGCAACACACTCAGTGACCTAGCAACAGCAAGGAATGTATTAATTACAATAAAACAAGCAGTTGTAGCTCTTGTTTGAAATGAACACAAAAAGACAGCCACTTCACTGAATACATTCTGATTCTACTCTCTCTTATCCTGTAGTCACTGTGGGCTGGTGAACACAGCAATGCAAAATCACGTTTAAATTGAAAAGTAGTAAATTAAAGACATGTAGTGTGCAAATGTCCCACTATGACAAACACAAAGACATGTAGGATGTATGCTCCTTTTCAAATTTTGAGAACATCGACACTTCTATCATGAATTATATAATCATATATAATAGTCAGACTGTTAAATATCACCGTTATATGACACACACTAAATTTCCAATAATTAATTTCAGCATATTAGTTTTCTATATGTTTATTAAAATCAATTTCTTATTGAATTTATCACGTTAACCCCTAACCGGCAGCAAAGTTGTCCCTGTGACCTTGAGTGACCTTAAACCAGTTGATCTGAAAATCATAAGGGGTCATCCTGCATCAAGACTTACCAGCATACTCATTCATATGATCCTAAGGCTTCTCTTAATTGGAAACAAATTTCATGATACAAGCCCCTGTGACCGTGACCTTTGACCTCACTTTTAATAAGTGTCTTTCTTTCTACCTAATTGACCACCAATATGCATGATCTTAGGTCAAAGTTATTGTGTGGAAAAAATCTCAGTTATAAGCCCTTATGACATTGACCTTGACCTGTTGACCAACTCCAATTTGCAAGGTTGAAGGTTAAAATGTTCTCTCGATATTGTGTGTTAACAAAACGTCTTCAGACGGACAGACCTACCCACAGACTGCCGGACAGACCTACCGACGGACAAATGCAAAGCAATACAATCCAACTTTTTGAAGAGGAGCCTAATTACAGCTTCATTCTTACCAGACATTAGACTGGACAGTGAAGTTCTTGACCTGCCACACGCCTTGTTTCACCTCCAGTGACTCAGGAGACATCCAGCGAATCGGCAGCAAATCTCGACCAGTGTCATAATAATCCTCCTGTGTAATCACCCAAGACATCAATACATAATGGAATCTCTAAATGCTTACTGGTATATACCACACTTTATTTACAGACGGGTAGTTATTTAAATTGCTTGATACTTCTTCACACATATTCTGATTTCTGACAATTGGTTGCAACAGTTGATACAACAGTTACAATAGCACTTATATGGTGCTCTTAAATGGTATTAAATTGTATATAGACTATATGCTATAAGATTTATAACTACGGCTTTTTTATAACCAAAGTCAATAAGTTGTAAAAGTAAATCAAATGAAATGTATTACAATCTTATCATCCTGTTTTTTTTAAATGTTTTACCAACCATTCAAAGCCCATCAGAGGCATTGATTTTACTTAAGAGGCCAATTTAAACAATAAGCTTATTCCAAGCAAAGTCAGTTGCTTTCTCTCCACTACAATCAATTTAATGCACACCATCTTACCCTAAAGAGGTCTTCTCCAATGCCATAATCTCCTATCTTCAGTTGAAGGTCTGCCATTAGCATGCAGTTTCGAGCTGCAAAGTCACTGAAATTACATCATTATATGTGTGTAATAACTTCATGGATGACTGCAACATTTTATGTTAATAACAATTTTATAATTCTTCAGGAAAAACTATCAGTTGTTTCACCACTTCAGATGCAGAAGCCAATCCCTTACCATTATACTAATAGGAATAATTAAACTTCAGAAACATTATTATATACATCTGGGGCCCGTCATATCAAACATCGTACGACATTCTCACCTTACGATGCAATTTTCGAAGCGCCATATATACGTTACCGTCACATTTCTAATTACTTTTGTTGAACATTTCTATTCATTTTCAAAGAAGCTGTCTTATATCCATTTTATTTGAAACATACAGATCATAATCACTTATATTTTAAAATTACAAAATGCAAGCGTAAGTTAACAATGTCGTATGATCTTTGATAAGACGGACCCCAGAATAATAAAACTCAAGATATTTTCCTGTTACTCTCCTGTAGTTTTTTTTTATGCAAATACCAAACTAACAATAGCATAATTGAAAGATGTGTTTCAACAAGAGAACGATTATGTTGTTGACAAGCTGCCTCTTACTGGTGAATGTATGAGTGTTTATGCATGCAGGCCAGCCCGCGGGCAGCGTCCATGGCAAACTGTATGTACGGCCCTCTCTTGTTGGACATCAGGTAGGACTTCAGATCTCCCTGGTATACACAACATATACATACAATGGCTGTCACATATACTTATCCTGGATGGCACTTGGCAAAATAACATTTATGTAATTTATTTTGCGAATTAAAATTAATGCATCTGTACTTAAAAGTTTCCTAATTTATATAAAACCCTGGGTACAAAAATGTACACAAATCTTAAGTTACAATGCCAACGGTTCCACATCTATACGTTTTTGAACTCACAAAATAATTATACTATTACACACACAGTCATATTACAGCATGATATGTATGTTTATATAGGTAAGAGTCATTAAATATTAAAAAGCAAGTTGAAACTTTAATGTTTTCTAAATTTGTGACATTTTCGCAGTGGATTTTTGCAGCTCAAAATTGTTAAGCATAAGCTCAAAGTCCTTAAAAACAGTTCGCACACACTTAAATGTTACTTTGCACTCACCAAGGGAGGGTACTCAAGGATGGCCAGCAAGGGAATGGTCTCTGTGCACTGTCCCAGTAGCTGAATGATGTTCACATGCTCCAGGTCCCTGTATGTACACAACAAACTGTTACAATGTCTCTGAAAGCTCGAACTTGGCTATATAATATTACATGTTTTAATAAGTCAGCATGTGTATTTTTTGAAAACATGCAATACTGTTCCCAGTTAAATAATTCAACCTAGAATATATTAATTGTTTTTGAACACATTTGAACACATTTTATTTCTAAACCTGCACAAAAGATCTGGATTATTTTATGGAATTAACACCAATTACTAAGACAACAGTTTTGATTTGTAGTGACATAATTTCAAGTTCTGCATGCATTTTTTTTAAAGAAAATTAAAATTTTCATTTAAATACAACAAAATACAACATTTCAGTCATGTTATTCAAGCTGGACAACATTATTTTAACAGAGAGTGTGCAGCGACCTGTATGGTGCGACTTCCTCTAAGAAGAGAGACTTCTCACTGGCTGTGGCATCATCCTTCAGTACCTTCACCACCACCTGGGTCTGCCGTGAGTCCATGGAGATACTGTCTGCACTGCCTTGTAACACCTGCAGCATCAACAGAACTAGACACTAGATACTTTCTTTAGCCTCAATTATATAGTCCATAAGAGTTCTTGTATTTTTTAATGGAGTTCAATGAAGAAAACATTGTAAAGATTTCTTAAGCCCAGTTTGTTGATGTGTATCCTTTGGCTAATTTGGCAGAGAAAGCCATGCTTAATCTGCAGCATTCAATATGATTTTTATTGAAGTCGTTCCGAAATATTTTGTCAGCACTGAACTCTCCCTTGAAATAACTGCAGAGTGACAATATAGTAGCATCATGATGTTCAGGCCCCATAAATATGAACATTCGTAAACTTTATCCTAGTCTTGAATGTTTAGCAATTCATTCAAACATCATCTGTAACATGAAACCTCATTGGACAATACTCTAAGATCACAAATAGTCATAGTCATAAAGCCTGAACAAGAATTTATACTTTTCTTGCACAAACCTCCTCTTTGTGGTGTAGTTGTTTTTTGTTCTTATTTTACATATGATATTATTTAACCGTTTGCATGCTGGGAAATTTGTCGTCTGCTAAAATGCCGTCTGCTGAATTTCTAAAATTAGCATTTTCTTCGATTTTTATTGAAAGAATACTATCAGAATAGCAAACAGTTTGGATCCTGATGAGACGCCACGTTCTGTGGCGTCTCATCTGGATCCAAACTGTTTGCAAAGGCCTTCAAAATCCGGTTCCAGCACTCAAAGGGTTAATATGTCTAAATGCATCACATAGGGGTC
>VMBQ01001009.1:183827-217107 GCA_007657795.1 Dreissena rostriformis | reverse complement strand
AGCGTAATATTATTATTATTATTATTATACCGGATTTATATAGCGCCCTTTTCATACAAGAGTGCACGTTCAAAGGCGCTTTACATAAGAACATTTGACGTATCGCAGATACGAATACATTTTGCAACACAGTTTCAAAAGAAATCGATCAAAGCTACTCAATTATACTGTATATAAAACTACTCTATTATACTTATACTATAAGTACTACGTAAATAACATGCACAGTAACCCTAGATTAGAAAGATCAACAAGACACTATAAAACTACCCTATGTGTATAGCTATAAGACAATTATTGTCTCAATAATGGTCACAAGCTTTTTCTTTATAACGACCTAATGACCTTGTTTCTGACACCATGTGATGCAGTTACGAACTTGGATGAGATTTCATTTGGACAAATGTTCTGACCAAGTATTATGAAGATTTGGCAATAAATGTGGCAGCTTTTCTTTAAATTGACCTAGTTACGTGACATGACCCAGTTTTAAACTTGGTTTACATACCATTGGGAAACATGTTCTGAGTAAGTTTCATGACGATTGGGCTACAAATGTGGCCTCTTGAGTGTTTACAAAGCTTTTTCTTTAATTTAACTACTGATCTAGAAATTTGATGACACGGGACCCTGTTTCAATCTAGGCCGAGATATCACTGGGGCAAATGCTCTGACCAAATTTCATTAAGATAGGGCAATAAACCGCCACTGGTGGCCATGTTTTTCAATGGACTAGAACGATGAACCATTTTCAAACTCGGCCGAGCTATCATTAGAACAAATGTTGTGAGCACGTTTCATTACAATTGGGCAAAAATATTACTTCTATGGTGTTCACATGATTCACAATGACCATATAAAGAAAACTGCCCCGACCCCCTGGCAGCCATGGTTTGTAACGGATCGGAAACATCTTAAAACTTCGGATATCAAAAAAAGTTCTGAGCAAGTTTAAGGAAGATTAGGAAATAAATGTGAACTCTTGAGTGTTCATAAGGTTTTACTATAGCCGGGGCTTACTCTATCATTCGCTTAATTAGCCAATTGCTACAAATAAGGAAATTCGGCTACACAAAATTCCATTTAAAAACAAGGTTTTCTACATCATCACCCATAAAATATCCAAAATAATATTAAGAATTAAGGCATAAAAAGGTACCGTAAATTTGGCCACAGAATATTTTGAGCCAGAGGAGCCCTGATAGCAAAATACTAGAACAAAATATCATTGGGATAAATGATCTGACTCTGAGCAAGTTTCATGATAAATGTTTTTCTTTAAAGTTTTACTAGTAACCTAGTTTTTGAACCTGTATGACTAAGTTCCGAACTCGGCCGAGATGTAATTGGGCATAATGCCTACAGACCATTTACTGTTATAAACAATTTATGTATATTATAAAATCATCGAAAGCAAATAAAAACATGTCAGGTGTGTCTGTATTTACCAGAACATTGAAAAATGAAAGAGGGACAAATAAGGGTACAATGTATTTGAAAAAGGTGGGGCATATACGATATAGAAATGGAATGGGGGCAAAATATTTTAAAAGGGTGGGGCATATAAATCTATTAAATGGAAGTAGGGCCCTATCTGCCATTCTGCTTGACCTAAACATCTAGTGTAAACTAAGGCTGCCATTGTAGTTTTATCATGTGATAAGTTTGATTCAGATATTTACAACTTGACCGTGACTGCATGAAAATATCGACACAACTTTTAGTTTCCAAAATAAACTTTTAGTTCAATAACTCATGTTTGAGCAGCACACTAGATATTTAAATATTGATGTTTAACCTATAATTCCTTTTCTGTTCATTAAACGTATAGTGTACCTACATGTATTAAACAGGCATTATCAAGGTTTATTTCCACATAATTCTGTTTTCTTTTAAAACAGATAGTCTTTCTAGAGCTCATGAGTCATGTTCTTTAGGTAAAAATATATGTTTAAAATATGTACAATACTGGAAGATTATCAAACATTTTATTTTAGAATTTTAGATAGTATTTTGTCTAAAGTAGGCATTTAAGATGTAACAATTTATGTATATATTGAAATATGCTGAATTGTTTGTTCAGTGCTGCATTTAAAAGGAATCTGGGTCCGTTCGCCCTAAATTCAGTTCGCCCTTATTCCCATTCGCCCTAAATCCTGTTTGCCCTGGGTCCGTTCACCCTGAATTTTATTATCAAAGCAGGGAAGCAATAAATATAACAAAATTTGTTATCTTTTTAACATTTTATTATATAAATTAATGACAACTTAAGGTACACACTTGCCGTCAAAGGCCAGAAATTTTCACTAATTGCTTACTATATTAATTAATGAAAACTTAAGGTACAAACTTGCTTATATGTGAGAAAAATCAAGACGGCGCTCTTTAACTCGTAAGTGTGTTTGTAACAAAGGCCAGTAATTTTCACTAATTGCTTACTATATTAATTAATGAAAACTTAAGGTACAAACTTGCTTATATGTGTGAACAATCAACTGTTCATACCCCGATATGCAAATGATAATATAGGGCGAAGGAACCCAGGGCGAACGGACCCAGGACGAATAGACCAGTTCACGCGTGACGTCACGTGCACCTGGGTGTGTTTATCAGGGCTACTCTGGTAGGCAAAAGAAAGACACGATCAAAGGGGAGATATAGAGCGTGATAGTTACATGTATGTTAGATTTCAATGCACCCATTTTCTATCACACATATTTTTTTATCACACTAGCATACTCATATTATTGATAATTATAATTATATAATGGGATGCATTATTATTTTTTGTAATTTATTGAAGTCCTTCTGCAAGAAATAAAACGGCTAATGCATAGCTTATTTTGTGAAATTGTCGTTGTTTAGTCTCCAGACCACCTTTACTTTGATGCTAATGACTTACGGGTATTTTTTTTATATAGATGAGAATACATGTATACATGTATTAATTAAACAATATTGGCATTAAATATGCAATATTTTTAATATTATTTGGGTGTTATAATGCTGTTGTTATTGTTTTCGATTAATTGACTAAACACGTGCCGTTATCTATATGACATCATGTTTATCGTNATATTTTAAATATTATTTAGATGTTATTATGTTGTTGTTATTGTTTTCGATTAATTGAATAAACACGTGCCGTTATCTATATGACATAATGTTTATCGTAACTGTACCCAGTGCTTTTGACTACCAGCGAATCGCGCATGCGCAACAATTCGGAATCAAAACAATAACAATGAACTGGTCTATATAGGGTATCAGAAGATTTTTGCTAAGTTGTCATAGCGAATAACATACTACGTCATCACTAAATGAGTACATTCCGCAAAGTACAACCGCATGCATTTTTGGTTCCCGTTTTATCTGATTAATTTTGGGTCGGAAATGATCAGTCCGTCCGGCAATGACTGCATGATTATAGGACCTCCTGGCCGACAATAAAAAAATATTTTTGGGAAGGACTGGTACACTATGTAGTGTGTATAGGTGTATGGTAGTAAAAATCAGCGATCTTTCTTTAAAGAGCCTGGCACGCACTGAATCTAAACATTAAACAAATTAACATATTAAGCTGTGTGTTTTCAAGTACAGGTATCAAACAGTACAACTATTAACGTCAGCATAATCATAAATGACTCCACCCTCTTTCATGTTTGGTAAGAAACTTTCCCCTTGTGTACAATTATTAATCCCATCAAATGTGGTAGGAATGTCTTGTTGCTTAATTTTTAGTTGTGCATGTAAACATGTGCTTCACGCTGGTTTGGCAATAAAAGATCCAGGGTCATATCTGGAATAGGATATCTACGACTAAAACTAATTAACATTTCCTTGTAATAGTTGTTTCTCAGTAGATATACTGCTTATTGCTGATTCATAATTGAGTTATTGACTTATCATATATATTGGTAAATGGTAATTATAAATGTTGAAGTTAAAAAATGTATTTAAAGTTGTTTTTATGCGAATTGAAGGCAAAAGCTAAGTCCCAGGAAACGGACTCGAGAGCGTTTCAAATAAGCCTTAGGCTTCCGATGCAATCGAGCTTAAATAAATAGGTTTAAACTAAAGTCTTATCAATTAAGAGATTTTGTATATTAATTAATGTAAGGCTTTATTAATTTATAATCTTAATGTAGTGTAACTCATGACTGTAATTTATTTTCAGTGGGACATACGTTGCTGGCCATCAATGGAATCCAGACGGATGGTAAATACTGGGATGGTAGGGACATCCTTGACCTGCTTTCCCATGAAGAAAACTTTCCCATAAACCTCAAGTTTGGAAGACCTAAGTTGACAACAAATGAAAAAATCATGCTAGCTTCCATGTTCCATTCGTAAGTTAATTTCTTTCATATGATTTATAATTTTGTCTTTGAACTTTCACTGAAAAAAATGTTAGGCAGATTTTAATGAAACTATAGGAATGATCCTTGGGTGGTCTTCTTTCAAAGTTGTTCAAATTGTTCTGGTCCGTGGCATTTGTAGGTCTCCACAGCTACAAATAGTAAAAAAATAAAATCTTATCTGAAAAAAATATGGGTCAGGGCTTAAATATTTAGTGTGTAGCATTGTTTTGTGGTCCTCTGCTAGGTTTTTTTAGTCTTTCCCAGGGTCAAAAATGCTGATGCCCTATGGGTCACATTAAATTAATAGACTTATATTGTAAAATGATTTCAACAATTTTCTGTCCAGCTAGCCCAGTGCTTGGTACACATGCTTCTCACCGAGGCGACCCGGGTTCAATGCCCGTATCCGGCGCATGTGAGTTTGGTTTGTTGTCACCATTCCAGACCAGTGTTTCCCCCAATTTTTCACCCAACAGCTCAAGACCACGCCAAAATTGAATATCTTTCAGTAAAATCTAAATTACTGGAAATTGTTACTATAATTCAAAATTCATGAATCTGGTAATCAAATTGGGTAGGAGTGCTTGGACACACTCCAGGTCATCACATAATGCAGCCTCAGGCTCGTAAGGACCTCATAAACTTTGAAATTCACACAAAAAATGACTTCAATATCATCTTCTCTAAGACATGGCCCAGAGGTGTATTAGTTGGCATGTTACTTGGTATGGTTAATATACCTATAAAATGTTATATTTCACTGAAAAGCTTATACCAATTCAAAAGGCTGACTTAGGCCCCAACCCCCCAAAGAAAAGAATGTTTATATCCTGTCATTTATAAACATGCCATAAACGTGTAGTCTATACAGAGGTTCTATCCCTTTGCAGCCTGTTTGCCATTGGTTCCCAGCTGTCACCAGAACCACGCAGCTCTGGTATCGAACTGATGGAAACCGACGCATTCAAACTTCACTGCATGCAGACGATGACTGGTCAGTGTTATAGTTCTTTTTTAATGTGTGGCACATTTTGATTGCCTTGATTGATTTTTGATGTTATTTAACATTTACAACATATTGTACTTAAAATCAATATAACCAAGGCTACAACAATTATCGTAAGATATTGGGCAGTATGACCTCGACCTGCAAAAATATAAGTGCAAGGCGAATTAAGTTTTTATCATATAAAGAAAGATAATACTTGTACTGGGGTATTAACGATCATATATATTTATAATTCCTTAACTTTTGTTTGTGAACTGTGAACACAGAAGTTATTATTAAAAACCAAACTATATGGTCTTAGTTTAACCCTTTGAGCGCTGGAACCGGATTTTGAAGGCCTTTGCAAACAGTTTGGATCCAGATGAGACGCCACAGAACGTGGCGTCTCATCAGGATCCAAACTGTTTGCTATTCTGATAGTAGTCTTTGAAAAAAAATGAAGAAAAGGATGATTTTAGAAAATCAGCAGACAACATTTTAGCAGACGACAAATTTCCCAGCATGCAAAGGGTTAAGCCAATTTATTTTAGCTCAATTGCATCAAAAGATTAGGCTTATTGAGATGCTATTGAGTCTGTTTCCTGGGTAGAACCAGTACTTTGAGTCACAAGAGAATATCATGAGAATACTCCAAGAGTGGGAATTACACCTGGGATTTCCTAGTCCTAAACACTAGGTGGACAACATTTCCACTACTCCACCGCAACCTCTAATATGAGTCACGCTCTGTGAAAATGGGGTTAAATGCATGTGCGTAAAATGTTGTCCCAGATTAGCCTGTGCAGTCCACACAGGCTAATCAGAAACAACACTTTCCGCTTTTATGATATTTTTCCTTAGAAGGAAGTCTCTTTTTAGCAAAAATCCAGTTTAGGCGGAAAGTGTCAACACTTTACGCACATGCATTAACCCCTTTATTGAGTGATGCTCATATGTACTGTCTTGTGTACACACACACTCCATTTGATGTGTATTCCTTTCAGGTCTGAAGTTCATAGTGATAGGTGACCCCAGGCAGGCATCAGTGGATGTTTTACTCAAGAAGATATACGAGGTGTATGCAGACTTTGCTCTTAAAAACCCTTTCTACTCCCTTGACATGCCAATAAGGTGAGCGCTACCAATTTGTTGCACAGTTGTAGAACTATATATAGCTTAATGAAACTTGCAAGTTTCAATATTAGATAATTTTGTTATTTATTTTTGAACATCCAAAGGACATATTATGTCTTGTGGCAAAGCAAAATAATTGTATTGTTTTCTTTCTGAGCTGCTTAAAATGTTGTCTTCTATGTCATTGTTATTTAGAGAAGAGTTACAGCTGATGTCATCTTGTACAAGTCTATGATCAGTGGTCACATAAGAACTCATACCATAACTTAAATCTTATGAAATGAAAAGGCATTCTTTTAAATATAAAGGATCTTGGTGTATACTTTTTGGGGAAATAATTGTAATGTATTTGGAACAATTTATATCAATTTACCAATTTAATTAGTTTATTCGGTCATCGTCTTACTGGAACCTAGTATGTTAAACTGTATTTCCTCTTTTTCGTTTCAGGTGTGATTTATTTGACAGTAATTTACAAGCATCCATTGAACAAACAGAAAAGTTGGGCATCAGTAATGTGTGAGACTTTGTTCATAGAGACGTGCATAGCAGCATTCTTTGGAACTTAAGTGCTGCAATTAAAATATTCAGTGTTGCCCTGTACCACCAAGGGATTGTGCTTATTTTATTGCATATAGGCATACATGAACTTAATAAACGTAAGTAATGAACTAAATGCATAGAGTTTATATAAACTAGCTCTTAATTATAACACAATTATGTTATTAAAGTACTAGAACAAAATCCATTCTTTAGCGCACCTGAAATTTGCGTTTGTGCTATGTAAATTATCTTGATTTTTACTTGTTGAAGATGTGTTTTTGAATAGTAACAAACAGTGATTTCTTAAACCTCTTCAATAATTAGCAATGATTTGAAGCAGACCAGTGATATTTTTACAAATTTTCTCATCTGAGTCCTGGGACTCAATAACTTGCAAATCTATGAGTCCCTGAATTGAATGAACGAGTCCAAATATTAAACTATATTATTTTTTAGAAATTTCAATGCATTTTTTGGACTCGCATATATCAAAACTTTGCATCCCCAGAGGTTTTAGTGACGCGGGACTCGCAGGTAAAAAAAATCACTGAGCAGTGTTAGTGATTTTATAATAAATGAGTTGTTTTACACACAAAATAATAATGTATAATTGTAGATTGTTAAGAAGTAATTGTTGTTCTACTAGAAGACAGTAAATTAACCTCTCAATTAATCATGATGCATGGCTGTTATGCATATTTATATTGTCTGTACATTGGACCAAAATGTGTGCAATAATTGTATCATCATTAAAATAAAGTGTATCTGTACTTTGTAGTTGTGTTTATTTCCACTTCCGTTATTTGTTCTTCCATTAAAAATGAAATAACTGTATTTAAAAATTAAATAACTGTGATATATTTGAAAACCTCCAATTCAGTATGTAAATGAATCCAATGTGACAGATGCCTTTGAAACGTTCCATCACAAACAAGCCTTAATGGCATACATCTTATTTGTGTATTTTTACACTTAATTGTTATGTATGTCAAAAGTTTATTTTCCCCCGCCAAAGTCTGGGAGTCCGTCGGTCTGTCACATACTTTTTAGGGCTATATATCCAAAATTATTTAACATGAAACTTCTGGTGTATAGATATTAATGAGAGAAGTGCCATGCACAAGATCCATAACCATTCACTTTCTTAAATAAGAGTTATTGCCCGTTGTTGGTTTTACATCATATATCTTTTTAGGGCTCAATCTCAGATATGATACAAAGTTTCAGCTGAAACTTCATGGATGTATATGTTTCAATGAGGAGAAATGCCATGCTTAAGAACCATAACCCTACAATTTCTTAAATAAGAGTTATTGCCCTTCATTGTTTTTGTAACTATGATGTTACTCTGTCGGTCACAAACTTTTCAGTGCTTTATCTCAGAAACTATTTAAGATTTCAACATGAAACTTCATGGGTATATAAAAAAAATGAGGAGGAATACTATGTGCAAGAACCATAACCCTATGCTTTCTTAAATAAGAGTTATCTCCCTTTGTTGTTGTTTTATGATGTATTGTTCAGGCCTATATCTCAGATACTTTACAATGTACATGATTCCAACATGAAACTTCATGGGTGAATTGATATCAATGAAGAGAAGTGAAATGCACAAGAACCATAACCCTACACTTTCATAAACAAGAAACCGTCGGAGACGGGTGATGCTCCCCAAAGTGTTTTTTGTCACAATATTGCCATTTATATTCAGATAAAAGGAAACGTCTTGAGGGGCATAACTTTGGACAAAATAATACGATGAATGGTTTAGCAACTTAAAAATTTCAAAGGGCCATAACTCTCTAAATAAATCATCTTACCAGAACCCATTAATAACATGCACATCTCCTCAAGGTAGTTAAGCTTCCCTTAAAGCTTCATAGAATTCCAGTCAGTAGTTGGGGAGAAATAAGCCCGGACAAGAATTGCACTATATGTGCAGTTTATAGAAAATTTCAAAGGGCCATAACTCTGTGAAAAATCATCCGACCAGAACCGGCTTATAATATGCACATCTCCTCTTGGTAGTGAAGCTTTCCATAAAGTTTCATTGAATTCCAGTCATTAGTTGCTGAGAAAAATAGCCCGGACCAGAATTGCACTATATGAACAGTTAATGGAAAATTTCAAAGGGCCATAACTCTGTCAAAAGTTCGCACAGGCTAATCAGGGACGACACTTTCCGCCTAAATTGGATTTTCGCTAAGAAGAGACTTCATTTAAACGAAAAATGTCATAAAAGCGGAAATTGTCGTCCCTGATTAGCCTGTACGGACTGCACAGGCTAATCTGGGATGACAATTTACGCACAAGGATCTTGCCCAGTTTTCTCAGAACACGACACAAATGCATTACATTGAAGTTTGACTTTGCTATACTCTCAACTGATGTCACTAAAACAGGTTTTTGTTGAGAAACGGCTCAGTTAAATTTACAAGTATTTCGCAACAACAGGATGAAATTAGGATCTTGAACCATCGTTATGCTTAATACTTTAATCAGGACAGAATACAATTATCGCAGGTGTCATTTCTTGGCGCACATACATTAAACCATCAAAATTAAAGCTTAAACCCGAATGTTATGCAATTGCGCAGGCTGGTTTGGAGCTGCGCTAACCGCACATGGAATAAGATCCATTTTCGCATAACGCGGATTAATTGGTATTGCGGAGACTTTCATTGTATTGGATATGCGAAGCTACTGCATGGTAGGTTTCTGCACTAAATACTTCAACAATGTCCTAGTTTGTGTTCTTCGGGTCTGATTAGTGAGTACACCAACATTTACCGATGTACACACATTAAATGACACTATGGTGTACTTTTTACTGGCAAAATTGTGATAAAGTTCATTGTCCTTGCTTCAAAGTCACAATCAAAGTGAGGAGAATTCATGTATAGCTAGATAATACTAGTATAATATGTAACTGCCATGTTGTTCTACAATTTCGCGCACCATATTACAATACGTTGTGTCTCGTGTAGAATGTGCCTTATTTTGACAGTAATTGTCTTAACGTGACACAAGTTGACAGGGCTCAGTTTTATTAAGCTACTTCCTCTATTCTGAGACTTACGCATATAATTTAAATTCATTGTAGGCGCTTCGCTTTGTTAACACCTTTTAACTGCGTCCATTAATAAATTAAATTTGTTAAAAAAAAACTTGCATCAGTATCTAATTATAATTATATTAACTTTAAATGTGTGTGCAAGCCTATGAATGGCATGAGTAGCCCACTAAACAAAGCTAGTATAGTTGTGGTATGTTGCATATTGTAACGTAGTATGGTAAAGTTAAAATTACGTTCTGATAAGAACATCCAATAAGAACATCCAGTAACAGTTTAGAACATGTAGTTGGTGATATATTCCATAATAAACATTTCTTACGTAGGTCGTTATCACCCAATTTTGACAGACTTTTCAATGTTCTAAAACTAAATCGAGTTCGATAACCCCTTATCTATTCGAGCAACATACCTTTGTTCACAAAAGGCTCTCATTTGTTAGATAGAGTAATACCATCGAACATCACCATGCAGCTCGTGCTTATGACTTTGGCCCTGGTCGGCATCTCGTCGGCGTACCCGCTGCACGCCTCCTGCAAGTTGGACTGGTAAGATTCATTTTCATGTAACGATGGGCTGTTTTAGTTACTATTTATGTGTACTTAAGGTCAAATTTATAAAACTTACTAGACCATGCCCAGACAGTATAAATTCGCGATTTGCGGGAATTTTATTGGTGTACTACTACTAGTCACCAATAACTACATCTGTCAATATACATTTGTTACTTTAAACTTCATTACAACAAGTCGGAATTTAAGATAAACCGCCATGCGGTCATCTAGAACTTGATTTTATTAATGCAAATGGTGGTCTTCTTAAAACGTGGCTACTGTGCTATATATGCGTTAAACATCATTATTGAAACATATGTTTCGATTTTATTTTTTTTGCAACAGTCGGCGATAATAAATAAAATCTCTTTCAACTGTTGTATTTATATGATGTTAGGGTGATCGGCAAGTCGTGCGCTGACGTCATAACGGCCCTCGTGACGCAGGCGAACACATGGCATGACGCCACGAACTGCCCCAACGGTGCCGGAGAGAAATGCCTCTATACAGTATGCATGAACTAATCAAATATGGAAAGAAATATCAGAGTGTTGCACCATGCTCCTCCCCTATTCTTGTGCTCTTATACTCATGTTGAATATATTTATATCTCGATTACTTTTCGAAATACGATATAACATTTCCAGTATCAAATGTAAAATTAATAGACTACATTTATTTATTAAATTGCATTTGAAAGTATTAGCATTTGCTTTAAGACACTTATTTAGAACTGTCAACAAACTGATCCGTCTGAACATCATGCTCTTTGTAATTAATATATATATGGGTCGCGCTCTGTAAAAAAAGAGGTTTAATGCATGTGCGTAAAGTGTCGTACCAGAGTAGCATGTGCAGTCCGCACAGGCTAATCAGGGACTACACTTTCCGCCATAACTGGATTTTCGAAGATGAGTCTCTCGTCAAACGAAAAATACAATAAAAGCGGAAAGTGTCATCCCTGATTAGCCTGTGCGGACTGCAGGCTAATCTGGGACGACACTTTACGCACATGCATTAAAATCCCTTTTCAGAGAGCGTGATTTAAATGATTTTTATTTACTCTTTTTAAGTTCAGTTAATGTATTGCTGATGGAGTTATTTCCGGTTGAAACCTAATGAAAACTGCGACTGTTTCGAACGCTACCTGTCTGTCCAGGTGACGTCACAGAGCGATAACACCATCAAGCTGACGCATGAGACCCCCGTGCACCACTACATTGATGACGTCGTCTTTACGATGGCCCCCGGGGACTCCACTGACTCGTGCAAAGTTCACGTGCGTAGCTTCTTCATGCGTCCGTTTACTTCGCGTATTTGTATAAAACTACCGTCGCTTATTAATAAATTAATTCTAATTTCCACACTATAACTATTTTAATACCAAATACGAATACCAAAGCGACGAATGAAATGTATTATAGATCTCCGATGATACATTTGTTGCAGAACGGGTCTGTACCGTTTTATCTCAGGATATTCATTTTACACAATCACATACATAAATACTACTAAACGGACGAAATATACAACACAATTAAGTGTGCATGAACAAATAGAAACCAATTTATATTAAATGTTCTTATGTTGTAGATGTTTTGCTTGCTTCTTCTTGCAAACATCTCCGTGTGGTCAGTTTACACTTTCATGATTTTACCCTACTACAATTGACCCGCGTAATGCGAAAATCGGTTCTATGCCATATGTGACCAGCGAAGCTCTAGACCAGACTGCGCATGCGCAGACTGGTCTGGAGTTACCCTGGCTGCATAAGAGCCATTTTCATTGACGCGGGTCAATTACTATTAGTGCTCAAACGATGAAGTGTGATACTTAGACTTGTCAAATTGTGAAAGCTTATACTGAGTGTCTAAGACATGTTCGGTCACGTGTTACAGGGCAACTCGAAGTCCCAGACGTGGTATGCTGTCCTGGACTACAGCACTAACTACTGCAACATGAGGAACCTCCTAGAAGGTACCAAAACATTAAGTCGNTTTGAAAATATTAGCATTTGCTTTAAGACAATTATTAAGAACTGTCAACAAACTGATCCGTCTTAACATCATGCTCTTTGTAATTAATATATATACATGTATATATATATATATGGGTCGCGCTCTGTAAAAAAGAGGTTTAATGCATGTGCGTAAAGTGTCGTACCAGAGTAGCATGTGCAGTCCGCACAGGCTAATCAGGGACTACACTTTCCGCCATAACTGGATTTTCGAAGATGAGTCTCTCGTCAAACGAAAAATACAATAAAAGCGGAAAGTGTCATCCCTGATTAGCCTGTGCGGACTGCAGGCTAATCTGGGACGACACTTTACGCACATGCATTAAAATCCCTTTTCAGAGAGCCTGATTTAAATGATTTTTATTTACTCTTTTTAAGTTCAGTTAATGTATTGCTGATGGAGTTATTTTCGGTTGAAACCTAATGAAAACTGCGACTGTTTCGAACGCTACCTGTCTGTCCAGGTGACGTCACAGAGCGATAACACCATCAAGCTGACGCATGAGACCCCCGTGCACCACTACATTGATGACGTCGTCTTTACGATGGCCCCCGGGGACTCCACTGACTCGTGCAAAGTTCACGTGCGTAGCTTCTTCATGCGTCCGTTTACTTCGCGTATTTGTATAAAACTACCGTCGCTTATTAATAAATTAATTCTAATTTCCACACTATAACTATTTTAATACCAAATACGAATACCAAAGCGACGAATGAAATGTATTATAGATCTCCGATGATACATTTGTTGCAGAACGGGTCTGTACCGTTTTATCTCAGGATATTCATTTTACACAATCACATACATAAATACTACTAAACGGACGAAATATACAACACAATTAAGTGTGCATGAACAAATAGAAACCAATTTATATTAAATGTTCTTATGTTGTAGATGTTTTGCTTGCTTCTTCTTGCAAACATCTCCGTGTGGTCAGTTTACACTTTCATGATTTTACCCTACTACAATTGACCCGCGTAATGCGAAAATCGGTTCTATGCCATATGTGACCAGCGAAGCTCTAGACCAGACTGCGCATGCGCAGACTGGTCTGGAGTTACCCTGGCTGCATAAGAGCCATTTTCATTGACGCGGGTCAATTACTATTAGTGCTCAAACGATGAAGTGTGATACTTAGACTTGTCAAATTGTGAAAGCTTATACTGAGTGTCTAAGACATGTTCGGTCACGTGTTACAGGGCAACTCGAAGTCCCAGACGTGGTATGCTGTCCTGGACTACAGCACTAACTACTGCAACATGAGGAACCTCCTAGAAGGTACCAAAACATTAAGTCGAAATAATAAGTGCAATATTTAAGAAAAAAAATGGATCATCTCGCATTAAAGTGACCGACCAGTCAGCCCAAATACGTTGAACGGACCGAAGCCGATGATAGTGATTTTAATAATTACATTAATAAATATAATTAAATAGAATATCTCTTTCCGACAAAAAAACACAACAACAGACCACGTGTTTCTTATTCCAGTACAAACCAACAAACGGGCATTTGTATGTGTGATATTCAGAACTGATAAACGTTGATGTACAAAAGCGTGGTCATTATTGGAACACTAGCACTAGTTAAACGCCAGTGACTGCTGTAAATTTGCTTCTTACCACTCTAACGCCGTCATTTCCTCGAATCAACCGGAGTTCTTTCATTTTTCAGGTGCCAACCTGCACACTACTACCGGTTTCCTAGAAACAACCAACGACAATATCTGCACCCAGTATTCTTCCAAGAATTGCGAGAAATATTAATTACTCAGAGCGAATATTCAACCAATATAAGATATTCCAATTTATTGTTCATACTCAGTGATATCCACAATAAAGAGTTTCTGTTACAATAAATCAAATCGTTATTGTAAACCTAAATTGCAAACTCGAGCATCGTAATAAGTATACACATTTAGGAAAATATGCATATTATCAGTGCGGGCTGACACAGTCTGTGCGAAAAGACTGACATATCAGGCGGCGAATTTATCTGCTCGCCCGAAAAATGTTCGGACACAAACATGTTGATCTTATTTGTACTGGTACCAAACGAAATGTATGTCCTCTATTTTTTCGGACCGCTTCTTCTCTCATCGGCGGCTCGGGATAAGTCACCGTGAGGCGCATGAAAATGTGTATGTGGTAACAATAAAAGTAACAATCCCAACATTAGGCGCACTATGCGAGGACATGCAACTCAACTTACTGCTGATAAGGGTTTTAGGCACAGCTAGTGTGGAAGGACATGAATCCCACCCACCCCCTGCTGATGACGGAGACATGGGCATTAGGCGCAGTGTGGGAGTACATGCAACTAAATTTCCTGCTTATGGTAGGGGTAAAGGCATGACGCGCAGTGTGGTAGGACATGCAACCCAATAGCCTGCTTGAAACGACCTGCTTGGGTGTATTAGGCGCAGTGCGGAAAGACATGCAACTCAGCCTCCTCTCTCATGGCGGGCATAAGGTTTTAAGGAGCAGTGTAGGAGTACAAGTATATCTTCCTCCTTCTTATGCATTGGGATAATAGCATTCGGCGCATTTATGATGACATGCAAAACAACATCCTGCTTATGGTGGTGATAAAAGGCATTACGCGCAATGTGGGATGACATGTAACTCAAACTACTGCTGGAGACACAGTTTGGAAGGACATAACCCCCCTTCCCCGTCTGCTGATGGCGGAGATATGGACATTAGGCACGTGGGAGGACATCCAACTCAACCTTCTGCTTAAAGTGGTGATAAGGGCATTAGACGCAGCATGGGCGGAAATTAATCTTAACATTTTGCTTATGGTAGGGATAAGGATAATTAATACATTTTTTAAACTAGAGTAATAATAGATGAAAAGAATGTATGCTCCTTCTAAAAATGTATCGTAACTTTTTCGAACTATGTCTAGTAAAACGGGCCCCGAAGAGCAACGCGCGCCTTGCAAGAGCCGATTTGCACGTGATTATCGCAATGATCACTAGACAGCACACCTAAATACAGGGACTTGTTCACAAATTTAGGTCGTTTAGAAAAAAATCCAATACATGTTTTTTTACAAAACAAAATTCTAATATTTGGAATACTCTAAAATAATTATTATATATAATAGCATGGAAGAAAAGTTGAATAAACAACGTTTTGTAGTAAAATAAGGTCACTTCCAACAGCCTAATTCCAACAGCCTTGCTGTTGGGCTAGCTCTTCAGTGACGCGATTAGAGTAGCTGTTTACCAATCGGGAGACCCTGGTTCAATCCCCCGCTGGAGCTCACTTTGGTTTTGACTGGTTTTCGAATCCGGGATGTCTGGAACCAGAATCGAACGCACCAGCACGAGCGTAACATTAAACCAGCTTTAACAAATCGTTATTTAGTTTAACGCTAGGTTGGTTATATACGTTTTTCAACATAACAAACAAAAACGTTCAACATGCTTCATTCTTATGAACTGCAAGATTGGGGGCGGGAACCAGATTAATTATCAAAATGCAGTTACTTCCCTTGTTTGATAGAGCTCTTCTTTTTGAGACAAAATACGGTGGTATCAACAACAAACAATTATTTTGAAATATTGGATTTGGAAACACAATTTGTTATCGATATATGAGTCTAAAGGGCGTGTGTTTGTTTTTATGTTGCTGCTTGATTGCAGTGTATCCAAAAGAGAGTTGCAACTTGACTGAGGGGTAGAGAAAACGTGTAGCGTCAATAGAATGGTTATTGATAATTTTCAGGTAAGGCGGATGTCATTTCATGATTTTGCTTGAAATCAACGCATTTTCAGTCATAGTAATTACTAAGAGGTTTTCATAACGTTACAGTATAGCAGACAGTATTGAAAGAGCTTTAAACATAACAATATATTTAATCTTCAACAAAAATACTTTATACATTCTCAGTGTTCTGCCGTGGATGCGCCCTTGCGTCATTGGCTTAAAGCTTAGACCCAGTTATTACGGCCATTCAGGACTCAACTTCCGTTAAACACGTGTTCAATTAACGGTTAAACTCCACCTCCGTTCCCTGCTAAAGATTCGAAAGGCGGAGCTAAGCACGTGCAGTTACATACTTAGACGGTTATAAACACCCGATTGGTGTAGCGTGTTGATTGCCAAACAAAGCAAGCCAATTTTGTCGGAGAGAACGGTGGGCTTTATGCGAATTGTTTCGAGACTATTAATAGGGTCCTCGGTCATTTGTTTACATGTTCAGTATAGAAAAAACACCTGCTAACATGAAAACTTTGGATTAAATTATCAAAATAAAAAAAATGCTTCAAACTGTGATTATATTAATTGGTAAGTATCAGTTAAAAGACAACGTTTTGTTTGTCGTAAATCAACGAAATTTCAATACAACAACAACTACATGTAGTTTCTGAAAATTTAATTCTGCTACAAATATATTTCTGTGTCCCCAGATTTTTCCCTTTTGTCCCCACTTTTTTAACCCTAAAGGGTCCTTGTCCCCAACAGTAAAGATTAACGGCAGAACACTGCATTCTATCAATATATACAAGGGGTGCAACATCTGTCAAAATGCCTGCTGCACAACACCATGATATGAACAATAGCACAAAAACGCACAAACTGTATAACAACAGACACGACTTATATCTTTCAGATAATAACTGACACAGGTGTGAAACTCCACTTTGACACATTTTGTTTCATAATTAAATTATTGCAGAGAAGTTAAGTTAATGTTACCATATTTGATAACCCAATTAGGCATAGACAATTGATGAACCAAAGTAGACACATTTCATGATTGCATGTTACTTCATATGTGTAAACCACCACACCATACATATTCAATTTGTTTACATTTTCTACAATCTTACGCATTTGTATGCAATTTGTCAGATAATATAAAGTGCAAGTTGATTTGCTGGATATTTACTGCAGTGAAGATCTAACCAATGAAATAGCCATCTTGAAATGCATGTAGTAAATTATTGAAAATGAAATGAAAACTTAATTATTTTTAATTGGAGCAGTTTTCTAGCAAAAAATACACACTCAATTGTGTATTATGTTCTATTAAATTGAACAACTAGCCAAGTTTAAGAGAAAGCCCAGCTGTTACTCCCAACGAACAGAGCACAGACCAATGGTCAACAAAAGACAGTAGGAAAGCCCCCAACGTGTTCGACAACGATCTTGACATTATCCTACAGTCCACTCTCCAGGGTAGGGTAGAAAGGAAAATCAACATCTTGACCACCCTAGTCTACTCACTGGGTCTCGAACGATTACCCGGAAGGTATTGAGGAAAAGGAGAGACAACCTAAACCCGCTTCTAACCCAAACAGGAGGGAACTAGAACGGGTTAGGGAAGCGCTTAATTCCCTAAGAAAGAGATACAAGAAGGCCAGTGAAGAAGAAAGTAAGGGACTGGCGAAGCTTAGAGAAGAGCTAAGATCTAGATTGAAACTCTTGACAACAACAGAACGACTTCGGAGGAAACAGTGAGAACAAACAAGGAAAAGGGCAGCTTTTATGGCAAACCTGTTCAAGTTCATAAAGACTCTGCTTTGCGAAGAGAGTGGAGGTAGCCTTCAAAGTGACCAGGAGGAAGTAGCCCAGCACCTACAAGAAGTCCACTCCCACCCAGAAGGGGTTCAGCCTTAAGGTGACTGTGACAAGATAACGTCTGCTGATAACCTACAGTTCCCATTGGACCTGAAAGAGCCAACACTCCAAGAAGTCAGAGATTTTGTCAAGAAAGCAGTCTACCAGCCAACAGAGGATTCAAGGATGATCTAACCATCACCACAGAAACCCACATCCAAGCTAGATGGATCCTGAAAGCCCTAGATGAGACATGGGCAAGAATGGTTTTTAAACAAAAGAAGTCCAGGTGTCTGGTAGTAAAGAAGGGAAAGGTCACAACACAGTTCAAGTTATTCATCCAAGGCGAGGAAATCCCATCAGTGGTAGATAACCCAATTAAGTGCCTAGGTAAATGGTTTGATTCCAGACTCTCGACTCTCCAGACTCCAGCAACTCGAACAGGCAGTAAGCAAGCACATCATAAGATGGCTAGGGCTGCCACCATCGTTCAGCTGTATAGGACTATATGGAAGGTCTACAAAGCTGCAGATGCCACTGACATCCCTAGTAGAGGAATACAAGGTAGCCAAAGCAAGGTTGTTCCTAACACTACGGGACTCTGTAGACCAAAATATCAGTAAGGCTGGTATAGAAATATGAACAGGGAAGAAGTGGTCGGTAATCAAGGCAGTTGAACAAGCTGAGAGTAGTCTACACCAACAGGTCATTGTTGTAGCAACTATCAAAGGACATGAAGGTCTAGGGCATGGGCAACAGCCCCGATGGGAAAAGGCTGACAGCAAGGAAAGACGCTCCATTGTACAATAGGAGATAAAAAAGTCAGAAGATACCCATCGGTCTGCAAGATCAGTGCAGATGGGCCAGCAAGGTAGTTGGAGTCGATGGAATCTGCCAGAGAGATGCTGACATGGAATGAGCTTTGGCAGTATGAACCCCTCTAGCTTTCCTTTTTACTGAGATCAGTATATGATCTTTTGCGAACACCTACTACCGTAAACTTGAAAGATGGAAGCTAAGCAACGCCCAAGATGTTCACTATGCAGCCAGAGAGGGACACTAGCACATGTCTTCTCATCCTGTCATATTGCTCTCTCTAAAGCTCGTTACAGATGGAGGAATGATCATGTCCTGCAAGTGCTTGCGGACATCCTGGAGCAAGAAAGAAGGAATGAGCGACAAATCAACACCAGAGGTGAAGGTTACATCAACTTTGTGAGGGACGGACAGAAGGCAAAGGATAGCCAGAACACAAGCCTGCTACAAGAGGCAAGACACTGTGAGATGAAGGTCGATCTCCAACAGAAACTTGTATTCCCAGATGTTGTTCAAACAAACCTACGCCCTAACATAGTCATCTGGTCAACAGCTCCAAAGAAAATGATACTCCTGGAACTGACTGTCCCTTGGGAGGAAAGAACTGATGAGGCAAATGAAAGGAAGCAGTCAAAGTACCAAGAACTGGCAGATATGTGCAGGGAGAGTGGTTACACCACCTGGATCTTCCCTGTAGAAGTAGGATGAAGGGGCTTCCCTGCACAATTTGTTTGCAAAGCGCTAGGATCTTTGGGCATCAAAGGCAGGGCTAAGAAAAGCTCTGTACGGGCCCTTGGTAAGGCGGCAGAGAGGGGGCCCAGTTAGCTCTGGCTACAACGCAATGAAACAAGATGGAAGCAATCACAGACACTTTATCAACACTGCTGCCCCGCCTTGAAGAGGGTGTTCCGAGATAAGGGGCGAAACACTTGATGACTGATGGGAACTCGGCTGAAGACGTCTGTGTTACGCAGTAACCACTGTATCACTCAACACTTTTTTACATTGACAGGTGGCCGAATTTCGTATTTTGGTCCCAGATTCGATCCACTTTAATTGCTTTGGAACTGATTATTTTGCACTTGTGTAGACCATGTCGTTGAGCAGGAATTTTGAAAGGTGTAGCTCTTGTATAAATTTATTGTATATAAAGAGTATTTTTGTTAAAGGTCCCTGTGATACATGTACTTACTATATACTTTAGCATGTGTTCGTTTTATTGGTATACTTTTATAGGTATGACCATCCGCTTACACATGTTATAAATTTGTCTCTCATACAGGGTGTGGTTCCAGATGAGTTAAAGTCTGCTAGGGTCATTCCAATTTTTAAGAAAAAAGATAGAACATCTGCTGGCAATTATCGCCCAGTTTCTATTTTAAGTATTGTTTCCAAGGTCTTTGAGAGGGTTGTTTATGACCAGGTAGAGTCCTATTTCAAAGCCAATAAGTTGTTTTATAAATTATCAGTCTGGTTTTCGACATGGCTTTTCAACTGATACATGTCTTATCCATCTGACGGACTACATAAGGTTGCAAATGGATAAAGGTCACCTTATTGGTATGGTACTTTTAGACCTTCAAAAGGCATTTGATACAGTGGACCACTCAACTCTTCTTATAAAACTTAGTGCTGCTGGCCTTGGTGATGATATCTTGAGATGGTTTAGGTCATATCTTTCTGATAGACAGCAGCTTGTTGATATATCTGGCACCTATTCATCAACTGCTGGTATTTCTTGCGGAGTTCCACAAGGGTCAATCCTTGGTCCTCTTCTGTTTTTAATATATGTTAATGACATGTCAGCTGTGGTAAAAAACAAGTTATTATTATATGCAGATGATTCAGGAATTTTAGTTTCAGGTAAATGTAAGGCTGACATTGACCATGCCCTTAAAGAAGATTTGCATCTTGTTAGCCAATGGCTAGTTGATAATAAATTATCACTACATTTAGGGAAGACTGAGTCAATCTTGTTTGGGTCTAAACATAGACTTAGGTCAAATTCATCCCTTGATATTACTTGTAATGGTACTGTGATTAATCCAACTTCTTCGGTCAAATATCTTGGAGCTACCATAGATCAATCTCTGTCTTTTAATAGTATGGCTCGGTCTGTTTTGCAGAAGGCTAATGCCCGGTTGAAATACTTGTATCGTAAAAAGGACTTCCTTACCCAACACACTAAGAAACTTCTTATTATGTCCTTGATTCAATGTCACTTTGATTATTGCTGTTCAATATGGTACCCCGGTCTAACTCAGTTGCTTAAACATAAGCTACAGGTTACTCAAAATAAGTTAATTAGGTTTATTCTTAATCTTGACGCCAGGTCACATATTGGTCCACAACATTTCCGCTCTCTTAATTGGTTACCTGTCAGTAAACGTGTTGACCAGATTATCCTTTGTCATGTTTTCAAGGTAAAAAATGGTTTAGCTCCTGATTATATGGAAGAGTCGTTTATCCCCCAGGATTCTGTCCATTCATATAACACAAGGTCATGTAGTAGGGGTGCTTTTGCAATTCCAAAGGTCAAAGGTTTTGGTTCCAAGTCCTTCTGCTCTCTCGGTTGTTCTTTGTGGAACAGCTTACCAGCTGACATAACCAGTATTGAAAGATTACCTTCCTTCAAAATAGCTGTTAAGAAGTACCTGATGGACAGTTTATAATATTCTCATTTTTATATCATTATTATCTATGTATCATTATTGTTTCGGTATAGGAATATTTTAATCAGTTCATCTAGATCTAGTCATTTGATGATTTTTTTTTTAAATGCTGAAGTTGTGATATTATTTTTATCAGCATTCCTTTAGTTGATATTAAATTATTTTTTGTTTTTAGGTTTTAAGGACATTGCGTAATGTGTAAGTTTATGTCTTAATTTCAAGTATTCTTTAGTTTCTTTATATCCATAACTATAATTCTTTATATTTCTGTATAGTCCATTCCCTTCTGTGAATACTAGATGCCAAATATTGATTTGTACTGTGATAATAAAGTTTAGGTAATTTATCTGTGATATCAGTCTATTTAACATTTTTTACTAGTATGAAAGGTTAATGTTTATAAGCTACTTGTTGTTAGTTTAAAAGCTCTCTATGTGATTGTCATGCCACCAGCACAAAGGACCACAGTCGCTCTTTTTTGTGTTATCCTTGGTGTTGGTGTGCATGTCATGGTTTATTTATTCTCATGTGTACTATGTTTTTGTATTATACATGTTGTTTTAGATATCCATGTTTATGTATTCCATACCGTAATAAATCTATCTATCTTTTATTGGTTCTGACAGCAAATTTTAGCCCTTTCTAGAAAGTAGGGCTTAATTTGTTTTAACTCTCATTTATTAGATAAGTAAACAAATATATATACATTTTGTGCCTAGGGATTTAGCCAGACTTTTTAAAATGGCAGGGGGGACTGAACAGGGGAAGGGTGACCTCTTTTGCGAACAATCGTCAGATGGTAAATTTTATACATGAAAAGTGACTTAATGTGCTATTTCAACTTAAATTCTAACCATGGTATTTTTAGCAGTTGACCTGATTGTATTGGACTATTGCAGGTGGATCAATACACTGAATACATGTATTATGGGAATTTGAAAGAAATCTATTGTCAGAATACTTTGATTATAAAAAAATATAACTTATTTGATCAACGTGAACATGTCACAAATGATGTATGTTTATTCTTCAATTAATGTTATTTAAATACATTGAAATAAATATTGATTATTATTTTGCTAACAAATTATTGACGACAATGTTTGCCTGTGCTTTCCTAAGCAAATATACCTTTCAGACTTGCAATGATAAATTACCAGGGTTAGAAGCATTTATCAAATAGTCCAAGTTCTTCCAAGAGGGTGAAAGTTAACGATGCATCGGTAGGGTTTAAGCGAGATTTCTATGTCTCTGTGGTGAAGATGGTGCATTTGTGTAGACATTTTTTCTAACAAGAGGTTCATTTTCATAAAGTGTTTTCTTGTTGAATATATGAAATTTTACCCTGACTGTGTTTACCACATTATTCCTTGGCATTCAGACACTGTTAGTTGACAGAAAAAATGAGCTAAAATAGGCAGGCCCGCTAGTTACTGAATGGAAGATTGTCGGCATGAGGTTGATGTTGACTATTATACAAAATCAATTGGTTATTTTCTGTACATAAATACATTCAAAATGGAGAACAGATTCCAAAATGTGTGCATACAGGTGTGTTTTGTTTGTTGCAAACACAACCGAGAACCCTCTCTTTTTTACAACAGGTTGAAGAATATTCACCCAAAATATATTATTTAAAGTCAATTTGATTTATATGAAGGATTTTAGTGAAATTTAATGCACAGGTGAGTTAATTTAATACTCATGGCAAACAAGCTGTACTCATGGTTTATTCAATGCGAATGTTTATTGTGATGTAACTGGATATACACACCTTGTTTCCTTTATCTAATATAAATGATAAAATTTTAGATAAAATTTGTTATTTGTAGTAGTCGTAGCTAGTGTTGCAGTATTTGTTGCAGCAGGCAAAGTAGTATTATTTAATAATATAAGGAGTATTTAAAGCTTACACTGTAGATTGCATTCAGAAACCATTAAAGTTTTGCACAAACAGTTGTTTTTGCTTTCCTTTTAGAAAAGAATACGCTTAAAGAAATGTAATTTCTTTTTTGATACAAGGAACGTATAGTTTTTATTTTATTTTTTGGTTATTTTCGGTTTTAAATTACAAGAATAACTTCTGATAATGTGAGCTCACATCATCATTCTTCTTTGTGATTATTTAATTATTGTTCCATTTTTATGCCCCCGGTAGGGTGGCATAATAACTAGCAGTTGAACTGTCAGTCTGTGCGTCCGTCCGAAAACTTTAACATTGGCCATTACTTTTGCAATATTGAAGATTGCAACTTGAAATTTGGCATGCATGTGTATCTCATGGAGCTGCACATTTTGACTGATTCAAGGTCAAAAAACATAATCCAAGGGAAGTAACAAGCTTTCAAGGGAGATAATTTCTATACCTGCCAAATGACTAATAGAAATTTTATTTCAAAGCGGCGCAGTAGGGGGCATTGTGTTTCTGACAAACACATCTCTTGTGATGTGTATCCTTGCCTCACCTCTCTGTTTAAGTGCAATAAATTTCACATGGTTCTACTTAAAAACAAAAATAATTCTCAAGCCATGTAACACAATGTTTTAAAAAAAGGTTAACAGTGTGCCACAAGAACTGGATAATGGGGAAGGGGCAATATATTTTAAAAGGGTGTTGTTTTTTTTTTATTATTTCTTCAAAATTCATTTCAAGTTCAAATAATTAAAAAAAACAAAAAAAAATCTTCATCTATACATTTTCCCAAGTATGAAGATTTCACAGTGCAAAATACTCAGTAATGGGTTCAGTTCAAATTCCTCAAGCAATGAAAGAAATGTCTGAAATTTAATAGTATGTACTCAGAGTAACAAGGCAATTATCCTGGTTATATCTTCTTATGGGTTTTGCTTGAGGTAACCCATTTATGCCGAGTGGACTCTCCAAGTCTTCTAAATTGGATCAATTTATTTCCAAAATTAGAGATGTCTGCTATATTTATTTCTATTTTTAGAATATTTCTCACAGAAATTTCTTTAAGCAAACAGCGTAGACCCTGATGAGATGCCGCATTATGCGCGTCTCATCTGGGTCTACGCTGTTTGCCTAGGCCTTTTTTTGTAGACGCTAGGCATAAATGGGTTGAAATGCCTTAATGTTTGTGAAGTTAATTATAGGTGAATGAATATGTGGACATTTGATTATACGTTGAAATTAGATAGGCTAACACTTGGACTGTTATTTACTGGTGTACTGATGGCAGGTAAATATTTATACCTTCAATCATGATTATACATTGAAATATGCTATGCAACAGGGGTTTACAGTCACAGTCAGGCGTTTATTAATGCAGTTGTGCATATCTTTGAAGTTTCAGATTACAGTTTAGCTATTGGTCACACATTTCTGTAGGAATTAATCAATTTGTACTGATAATTGTTATGACTTATTTGGCTTCTGAGTTTCTGTAAGGATGGAACATTATCATGTTTTTAAATGTTGAAATAATGATTGTAGTGTTGGAACTATTTTTCTTGTTTTTGTTTCAGTTCAATCTACATATTAGCCGCTTCATGCAAAAATGGGTCTTATGTCATTTGCTGTCAGCGTAGCTCCAGGCCAGCCCTCATAGTCTGCTCAGGAGCTACCCTGTTCGTTATAAAGTCATACAGGGTTTCCTGGTCTAACAAGTGGACAGGTTATCTAAGCTCCTTACCAGACGGTGGATGGGCAGGCTGGTCTGGAGCTATGCTGGCTGCAAATGGCATAAGACCCATTTTCGCATGTTGCGGGTCATATAATACTTGAATATGATATCATACCAATTATAACATGTACTATAACTGCAGTATTATTAAATTATCTAAACTTGTCCAGCACATGAAGATTTTGGAATATTAACGCTTATTGAACTTGTTGAATAAAAAAAAGTGGTATTGTAGTCTTTTACTTTGTTTTTGGACTCTTTAATTAAAGGTAAGGATATCCTGAATGCTCCATGCTTATAATGATTGATAATTGGATACAGGACTGTAGGAGAAGACACAGAACAGGGGAGTTATTGTTATAACAAAATCCATGTCTGTGGGAATGCTGCTGCTTATGATGATGATGCTTGATGATGTTATTGCATGCATGACATGAACATATGATAAAATGTAGATATTTTCAGGTGTACAAATAAAATTTCATACACTATCGAATCCACCTCAAAGTTTAAATTTCACATTTGAATACTTCTATATTTTCAGGATATGCCATAATGAATCAGCACTAGGAGGTTACACTCTACTATGTCATCACCCCTGGAAAGCCATGTAACCTGTAAATTAACATCATTGAAGTACACAACCAAGAATGCCTTTCCTCAGTGTCGAAATAAGCACGCATGTTGTGTGCACGAGAATTACGTGTACATGTATGCAGGCAAAGATGGAAATGTGGCGCTAAAGGATTTTTGGCGGTTTAACATTGGTGAATATAATATTATTTGTAATATACTTATTAAATTGCTAATATTCAGAGGGATAATGCAAAAGTCTGTTTTCTGAACTTTGCAGTTATTGACAGGACCAGGAGTCTCAGATATAAGCAGATACATTTACTATTTGATGTCTTGATATTGGCCCCTTTTATCACCAAGATAAACTTTATAGATTTTCATTACACACTTTTTTACAAACATATTGCATAACACAGTACAGGAACTTTGCTACATTAGTTTCTGAATAAATTCGTAATAATCTATCTTTCCAGGGTTTTTTCTCACCACTTTCCCTGTTAACCATAGTCTCATTGAATCATACTATCAGTTATGAGTTTCCGTCATAAAAGCTCAAACATTGTATCCCTTGATGATTCAGGTACTCAGGAGTGGGAGCCAGTGCGTTTCCGTGGCGACACTCCACAACACCTTGAGGGACACACCCTCGTCTCATGCAAGGTAGGGCACTGGCGAGTGATCTGTGTTGATAATGCTGTACATTGATGTGTGATACACCCTTGGGAGACCAATTATGTAATTTTGTTTGAGTTTTAAATTGATGGTATAATTACCACTTCACATCATTGTTAATCGATGTTTTAAGCTTTAATTACATGTGATCTGTTATCATGATGTTCTGAATGTATAGCCAAGATAGAAATTCTAAAACATAGCACTAAAATATTGTTCACAAATATTGAAAAATAAAAATGTATTTAATTTATTGTTTTTTTTCACAAGATCACAACCATTTTTAGAGCTTACTCTGCTATTCGCCAAATTTGTCAATGGATATAAATAAGGAAATTTGGCTGAAGAAATTTCCCTTTGGCTACTTTTTTTCCCGCATAATCACCTATATGATATAACAAATAATAAGAATTCATACATAAAAAGGTATATTTGGCTTTAGAAAATTTAGAGCCAGGGGAGCCCTGATTTTTTAAGAAAAAAAAGTCACGCATTTCAGCTTTTATATTGTACTGTAAGCCCCATGAAGTACGTGGATCAAACCACTTGAAGTGCAAACATGCCGTCATATAACTTGGAAACTAGGGACACAAACCATTCACGTCTTTCACTGTTGTTTCAGAAACTGATGATTTTGTTTGGTGGAGAATTTGGAGACTCCTTGACAAAGTCATCGCTATGGAGGATAAACCCAGGTATGAAGTTGCCATAGAAACACGGGTATCAAAATTAATGTGTGTCATTTTGCTGAAACATAAAAAAGCAGTAGTCCAGAAGTCCTTGGTTCCTAATATTTTGGGCTCCAAGATTTTCTTTGAGAACTCCTTTTTGCTGTTTACAGGAAGTATCAGAATAAAATGTGTGCAATTGTGGTCAAAAGTTTTATGTACACATTTTTTTTAAAGCCGAATCAACCAAAAATTTGCATTATGTGCTTTATAAATACCAGACCTTACAAAAACAAAATCTATCGGAACTAATTTAGTATACATTTAAGCTGTTTATTTTCTATTTGATATCATTTTTCTTATCGAAGATAAAAGACAAAAATTAAGCTAAAGAAAAGTTGTAGTTGTGGGCCCAGTACAGATGAAGAAATCTAAGTAAGAAATGAGCCTTACTCTGTGAAAATGGGGTTTAATGCATGTGCGTAAAGTGTCGCACCAGATTAGCCTGTTCAGTCTGCACAGGCTAATCAGGGACGACACTTTCGCCTATTCTGGATTAAATGAAAAATACAATAAAAGCGGAAAGTGTTGTCCCTCAGTTTAGCCTGTGGGCACTGCTCAGCTAATCTGGGACGACATTTTACCCACATGCAATAAACCCCCTTTTCACAGAGCGTGACTCAAATCTAAAACTACACCTTTTTATCCCTAGACCTTGGCTACATTCACAAGAGTGAGGTGGACCCTGGTGCCCAGTGGCCTTGTATACGTCGTTACCACTCGGCTGTCATCTACGAGGGGGCCATGTATGTGTATGGGGGCTATGTGGACATGAAGGGCTCCAGCTCAGAACTATGGAAATACAACATTGGTAGGACATTGGAAGAAATAATGGGGTGCTCTCTGGGAAAACTGGGCTTAATGCATTTGCATAAAGTATCATCTTCCCAGATAATCCTGTGCAGTTCACACAGGTTAATCAGGGACGACACTTACCTACGGCTTTTGTACATTTTTTTCTGTAAAGGAGGTCTCTTCTTAAGGAACATCTTGTCAAAGCCGTAAGTGTCGTCCCTGATTATCTAGGACGATACTTTACGCATGCATTAAGCCTGGTTTTCCCAGACACCAGCTAAAATTGCATTTACCTCTAAGTTTTATTAACATATTTTTTTTAATTGGCATACACAGTACTTTTATGAAGACATTTACATAAATGAAGTAAACAATAAAAAGTCATTATGTGTTTGAAATTAATTGACCCCTTCTACCTGAGGGCCCCTCCTCCCCTACCATTCCCATCCCATGGCTAGTCTTTCCACAAGATCTCTGGAATCTGCCATTATTGTATTTCATTCCTTTGCTGGACATTTCATTCTACTTTCCCATCATGCAATGTTATTAATTAATGTATAATGTAGTTGGGTATTGGAAGGGTGTAATTGATATGACTTTAGCTGAGCTGCTTTCGGGAAAAAAGAGTGAATTATAAAGTAATAAACTTAATTTAAAGTGCACCATGCTGTTTCAGATAACAATGTTTTACCATTAAATGTTGAAACACAAGTATTGCTTGCAAATTTTATATTCTACCCACCATTAAACTGAAATCTCTGGATTTCATGTTTACAATTTTATTTGAAATTTAGCACATGTAAAGTTTTAGATTTCACTAGTCTGCACAGGCTAATCAGGACAACACTTTCCGCCTAAACTTGATCTTTGCTAATCAGAGACTTACTTTAAACACACACAAAAACATTTAAGCAGAAATTTTTGTCCCTGATTAGCCTTTAGACGACACTTTACTCACATGCATTAAGCCCCTGTTTTCCCTGAGCACGTCTCATTTTCAAATACTTGCATGCATTTGTCTCCTTGCTTCAGATGATGAGGATTGGGATCTAGTCACGCCCCAGGGGATGTCACGTGACCTGCCCGGGGGTCGTCATGGCCACAGTGCGGTCGTGTACAACAGACGTATGCTTATATACGGGGGAAACAATGACCTCACGGCAAAACAAGAGCTCTGGTCTTATAGCTTTGGTAGGATCTTTTAATACCAGTATCAACATGTAACTTATGTATTTACTAAATTATTATGTGTGTGCGTTTAAATATCAAAATCTGTTTTAATGAAATTACTCAATAATTATATTCTTTAATACCACTCTGATCAAAATGTAACTTATGTATTTACTAAATTACTATTTGTGTGCGTTTAAATTTCAAAATCTGTTTTAATGAAATTGCCCAATGATTATATATTTAATACCAATAAACATGTTACTTATGTATTTAATAAATTACCTTTGTTTGCGTTTAAATTTTAAAATCTGTTTTAATGAAATTTCTCAATGATTATATTATACAACCATTATGAAGCTCTGTTTATTGAAATATTTTGTATTAAGTTATCTCCACAAAAAATTATTAATTCCAATATAGTATAATATTCTTCTATGGTACCAATATATTTTTGTTATAAATGTATTTCTCATGTTGCAGACAAAATGTGTATATATACCTGTGGTAGTAAAATGAGAATATACAAATGATAATTAATTTGTGAGAGAAATTACTATTTAATATAAAATGTAGACATGGTTAAAACAAGATTTTATTGTAATTTGTGACTCTTGTAAAACAATAAGATTCTAAATGAAATGAAAACATCAATGGCATCGTCTCAGTTAGTGATTCTTTCCGATTCAAAATCTGATTGTTAACCTTTATTTATTAGGCATCAACGGCTGGATTCGTTTGAAGACCAAGTTCTCACCCCCTGCGCTGTCTGGTCACACTGCGGTGGTTGCAAGGAACCGCATGTTCATGTATGGTGGCGAATGTAACAGGGCACCGGTCAGTCAACTCTGGTACTACTGCTTCAGTAAGTGGGTCCACATCAACAATACCAGGGATCCAGGGCCCGTATTCACCAAACAATTCTTAGACTTAAGTCTAAGAATAAAGAATATTCTTTAATATGGAATATTCAAGAATCGCTTTAATTTTGAGTCAAACTTGGTATTTACCACCTCCATCTTCATCATTCTTGATGTAGAACATTTTGTAAATGACATAATCACCGGTAGAAGTCAGTATATATTCAAACACTGGACTTATTTTTTGGGGTTCTAAGCCTATTCTTTATTCTTTACTCTAAGAATGTGTTGGTTAATACGGACCCAGATCTTATCCATAAATCTATATTGATGGATAGTCATATGTAATCAGGCCATACTTCAACAAATTCTCTGTAGAGAAAAAAGTATATTTCTACTTTTAACAAATCAGCCAATAATAATGTCCTCTTTGTCAGAATGGCTGTGCCAATCAAATTGTACTGCATAATCGTGTCCTAAAATTAAGATTTGCATTTTATTTAAATGTGATTATCTTTAATATATCTTTTATTTGTATTAATATTTCAAACCAGAATTTCACCCAGTCCAATATGACGTGTTGTTGGCGACATCCCTTCTTACCATGGCTGTATTCACCAAACAGTTCTTAGACTTTAGTCTTAGAATAAAAAATATTCTTTAATATAAAATATTCAAGAATCGCTTTAATTTTGAGTCAAACTTGGTATTTACCACCTACATCTACATCATTCTTGATGTAGAACATTTTGTAAATTACATAATCACCAGTAGACGTCAGTATATATTCAAATGCTGGACGTATTATTCTGGGTTCTAAGACTTTTTCTTTATTCTTTAGTCTAAGAATGTGTTGGTGAATACCTACCCATAATCAAGATTGTTCTACCAATATGTGTGAATGGCCATAACATGCCTATGGATGAGTAATACATTTTAATATGAAAGTAGACCTTTTGTTTATTATGGACATGTGGGACTTGTATTTGAAATTCACACCTTCCAAGCCCACCCCTTAGGGGCCTGACCACCCTTTACATTTTCCTCGGGCGTAGTCCAGATAAAAATCATTTAAGTGGCCAAAAGTATGTATCCAAACTGTATGGATCAGCAGAAATACAGTGGTTTATCTAATGTCAATCCAAGGTTCAAAAGAAAGTTAGTTTTTTTATATGGTATTTTTTACCAAGACTTTAGTGAAGATAAAACGCTATAAACTTAATAAAACAAAATGTGTTGAATTCAAGTACCTTACTTTCATTCTTTTACCATATTCAATCTTACTTGGTTGAGTCTATCCTGTGAATTCTTTATTTATTTTACTTTATTGTTTTGTAGAAACAGATCTCTGGACACATATTACCCTGGGCAGCAGTAGTCCTGACCGTATGTACCACAGTGCATTGCTGATATCACCCGCTAGTCAGTCCAGCCAAGTGAAAGCATCCTCTATGCCTTATCTGCAGAAGAAAATCTCCAAAATGCACCTGGACAGACCTAGATCAAGCCCTGGAGATAGGTCAAAGTCATCCGTGTCCCTCAGAGGCTTGGATGAATGTGAATCAGAGTCACAGAAAGGACTTGATTTTGAATCTGAGTCGCAGAAAAGACTAGATTTTGAAAATCATACTCATCAGGTGTGTTTGAACAGACCTCAGTTTTTGAACGTCCACAGTAATTCTGAAAGTGATGAAAGATTTAGAGTATTACCCTCACCGTCAGAAAACGTGGCGGATAGATCGCCATTGTGTCCTAAAAAGATGGATCTAAATTACAATGCTATAGATGTGTTAGATCAAAATGCTGTGAACCGCGGGATAGATAATCCTGCAGTATCTGAAAGCACCGAACAATTGATTCTTGAAAACCAGAACAGCGGCCTCAGTACCTCGAACACAGCCGAACCAACTGCACACACCAGAAGCTCTGTCTACACACGATCGCTGAGTTACACGACAGAGCTGGAGCGGTCGCACACCACCATGACTCGGCGTCTAAGCAAGCAGGTTGCTAATGACAAAGTGTTGGCAGGATTTCGACGAAGCCCATGTGACTTTGGGAACACTTCTGGTGGTGGGAAGAAATCTCGACTTGATCCCGAGCTCGTGTTGGAAGACATTGAACATATGGACTGCTTTCCGGACAACATTCAAATTCTGTATCCGAGCTCCAGGCAATGTCTGAGGGTAGCACAGCAGGATTCTGACTCAATAGAGACAATTGAACTCGAATACTGGGCAGAAAGGGCGCGCAGTCAGTCTTTCGGGGATTTATATAATGATAAAAACATCGGTGAAAGAACTGATCAGGTCTTTTTCAGTAAAGACCGTGAACTAGTGCTTTTTTTAAGTAGAAGTAATAACGAGATGCTAGAGAAAGGTGATGATATTAAAAATAGAATAAACATGGCAAATATGTCATGTGATACAATTGCTGATCGACATAAGTATAGATTATCAGGGAAGGGAACTGCAGAGTCACAGGAAGTGATGAATGGTTGTGATGCAAAGGAGACGTGTTTTTCTGAGCAGCCGTCCAGTGTACAGGGGGAGATGACTGCAAGAATGTTCCAGAAGAATCAGCAGAGTAATAAGACGAACACATCTAAGGTATGGTAATGATCTGTGAATAAACATGCTTATTTGTTCATATGCTAAATAGTGAAATATACATGTAGCAAAAAAGGTTATTTTATGCTGCCTATTCCTTAATTGCAATGCAGAAATTGTTTCTGTTTGTTTGTTTTTGAATAAATCAAAAATTCTTATAGTACCTATTCAACCACAATGCTACCATTGCAAGGGATCCTCTGTGTGTGACAGCTTCTTGTTCTATTTTTAGCCATCAGGTCCACTTGAGTCTCCGTACATTCTGATCCTGGGTGGGAAAGACAACACAACTGTGAACTTCGGACTCAAGCCTTTACCCATGTGGAAACTTTATGTGACGCCACTTTGATGAAAAGAAATGGTAGATGATGCCACTATGACAACTAGAAATGATATGGGCAAATGTATATGAGCCTTGCTCTGTGAAAAGGGGGTTTTATGCATGTGCGTAAAGTGTCGTCCCAGATTAGCCTGTGCAGTGCGCACAGGCT
>VMBQ01001009.1:165018-182983 GCA_007657795.1 Dreissena rostriformis | reverse complement strand
AGTCCGGACACAGTGGCGCCGTTGAAAATGCACTAATTGACCCTATGACCTAGTTTTTGACCCGGCATGACCCATATTCGAACTTGGCCTATATATCAACTAGATGCAACTGCTGACCAAGTTTGGTGAAGATCGGATGAATACAAATTGAAATAGAGTCCGGACAAAGTGGCCCCTTTGAAAATGCACTTATTGACCCTATGACCTAGTTTTTGACCCGGCATGACCCATATTCGAACTTGGCCTAGATATCAACTAGATGCAACTGCTGACCAAGTTTGGTGAAGATCGGATGAATACAATTTGAAATAGAGTCCGGACAAAGTGGCCCCTTTGAAAATGCACTTATTGACCCTATGACCTAGTTTTTGACCCGGCATGACCCATATTCGAACTTGGCCTAGATATCAACTAGATGCAACTGCTGACCAAGTTTGGTGAAGATCGGATGAATACAATTTGAATTAGAGTCCGGACAAAGTGATGCCTTCCGCCCGCCGCCCGCCAAGGGGTTTCACATAATACGTCCCGTATTTTATACGGGCGTATAAAAAAATCATAAAAATAAAAAAGTAATAATAAACGTCCATTTATTGCCTTTATATTATGTCCACTTTTTTATGCCCCCACTGGAAGCCAAAAATAGAATTCATTATTTTCCTGTGTGCATATTTAGTTTCTACTCCGTTACTTTGTAATACTGTTATAGATTTTAACACAACTTCAGACTGATATCTACGTGACTAGACAATGTGTTGTTTAAAACTGTGGGTCAAAGGTTACATGAATAATTTGAACCTATATTTCAGATAATGATTCTCCATAAGCAGTGTGTCACATACCTCTCCCATGCTTATCAGCCAAAAGTCAATTAAAATAATCATGGTCAAAGGTCAAGGATTTTCTGCTTCTTAAATTCTAAAGGCATAAAATAATGTTTAGACTATTCTCCTTCAAAAGAAAATGTGTTGTATACAACACCAATGGTCTGCCGGAGGTCAAGGCCACAATTCTTAGTCAAATTTCAAGGCATGTTGTCTTCCCTCTATATTTTCTAAATGCATAAGGATATCATTATAACATCAAATTATTATTTCCAATATTAATTTATCTTAATAAAGTCTGGAGTGTTAACTCTCAAATTTTCAGAAGCATGCAAAAGTTAGGCTTGTATTAAATGGTTTAAGAGTTCCACAAGAGGAATGTAATGCTTTTGTATTTGATACAGAAATTTTGAGCTTATACATTTAACCCTTAGAGCGCTGGAACCGGATTTTGAAGGCTTTTGCAAACAGTTTGGATCCAGATGAGACGCCACAGAACGTGGCGTCTCATCAGGATCCAAACTGTTTGCTACTCTGATAGTATTCTTTGAAAAAAAATTGAGGAAAATGCTAATTTTAGAAATTCAGCAGACGACATTTTAGCAGCCAACAAATTTCCCAGCATGCAAAGGGTTAAGCTCTGCTCTTGGAAAACTGGGATAAATGCAATTGCGTACAGTATCGTCCAAGATGAGCCTGTGCAGTCCGCACAGGCCAGTCAGGGACGACACTTTCCAATAAGTTGTTTCAAATAAGTATCTTTAAATGAAAATCCAGTTTAGGCAGAAAGTGTCATCCCTGATTAGCCTGTGCAGACTGCATAAGTTAATCTAGGGCTATACATTTGCCGCATGCATTAAGCCCTGTTTTCCCAGACACTGGCTCACTTTTACTACCGTCTCCTAATTGACCCTTCCCATGTACAGTAATTAATATTTGTGGCGTGTTCTGAGAAAACTGGGCAAAATGCTTGTGCGTAAATTGTCATCTCAGATTAGCCTGTGCAGTCCGCACAGGCTAATCAGGGACGCCAATTTCCGCTTTTTTGGAATTTTTCGTTTAAATGATGTCTCTTCTCAGCGAAAATCCAGTTTAGGCGGAAAGAGTCGTCCCGGATTAGCCTGTGCGGACTGCACAGGCTAATCTGGGATGACACTTCACGCACAAGCATTTTGCCCAGTTTTCTCAGAACACGCCACATTTGTGTCTGCAACTATTTTCACATACAACAACACATACTTATACTTTAACAGTTTTATTCCACTGGAATTCAATATAAATAATAATTGCACATTTCAACAAAGTCGTTAAAAAAGATGTAAAACGCACATATAAAACACAAATTGTTCATATATATGACATGGAAGAAACAATACTCTGTCAAAAATTAGATGATATATACAATTCAGTTCAAAACACTTAAATGAAAAACATATGAATATTTAACTATTGATTTTTCGAACAAAGAATTACAAATTATATTCTATATGAGATGCAATCAGCGTAAGTGAAGTATAGGTCGCCAAATTAATAAAGGATACAAAGCATAAATTAATCCAGTATCTTACTGTCATTGGTAGAAATGAGAAGGCAAGAAACACATTTCCTTACCTAAATAACTACTGTTGCTATAATTATTACACAAAATTAGAACGCATTATTTTATTTTTCTAATGCTAGTATTTCTGAAGGTAAGATAAAAACACAACGCAGAAATTCATCTTATTTCAATAAAACAAGACCATGTTAAGGCTAATTTCTACTAAATATGTTTCTAAAAAATGACCTGGGAACACTTTTAAAAGAATTTAACTCCAAGAAGTATCCAAAACTGAAAAGTTTAATGGACTAATTATTCTGTAACATCAAAAAGTATACACTAAAGAAATTGGCATTAATCATTTTAGAAACTAGCCAAGATAGCATTAGAACAAATGTTTCAAGCAAGTTTCATGATGATTGGGCAAATGATATTACAGCATGACCCACAAATGTGTGGCCTGTTTTGAGAAAACGGCAAAATACTTGTGCGTAAATTGTCATCCCAGATTAGCCTGTGCAGTCCGCACAGGCTAATCAGGGATGACAATTTCCGCTTTTATGGAATTTTTCGTTTACATGATGTCTCTTCTTAGCGAAAATCCAGTTTAGGCGGAAAGTGTCGTCCTGGATTAGCCTGTGCAGACTGCACAGGCTTATCTGGGATGACACTTTACGCACAAGCTTTTTTGCCCAGTTTTCTCAGAACACGCCACATGTATGCAACTGACTGAAACCATTTGAACAATTTAGAAAGAGGGTCATTCTTGTGAAGTTTTGTTCCAATCTGTCAAAATATTTTTGAGGAGAAATCGTTACAACAATTTTATGCACAAACACACTGATGGACGACGGAAAACATGTTATCCTTTAAGCGCCACATGAGCCCTTTGTGCTCAGGTGAGCTAAAAGGATAAAATAAAGCTGCCATGTTCTATCCTTAGAGCAGGTGAATACTTTCAGGCTAATTATACAAATACAAAATACAGCAATGAACTTGTAAAAGAATATGAAGTTAAATACACGAATGTAACAGAATGAGACCACCTAACATCACAAAATATGAGCCTAAAATTTCTTTTGTAAAGTAATTTAAAAGTATTTTCATGTAGTTTTTTTTTTTTAAATTTGCTCAATTTCGTATCATTTAAACCAATGTTTATAGAACTGTTTCTCTTCAAGAACAATTACAACACAGACATTTTATGAGCAGATTTTTCTAAACCAAGAAATGTCATGCTTGAAAAACTGCATGTATGCAAATTTAGAAGATTACATCTTGATAAATTCCATTAACAGTTTAAGGAGAATTCTGAGGAATCTTTCAATTACTGACCAAATAACCTTGATGAATCTTTGAAATTTAATACTAATATTAATGAACTAATGGCCAGTTTTTTGTTTTTATTATGCCCCCTTCTTCGAAGAAGAGGGGGTATATTGATTTTGGCCTGTCTGTCATTCTGTTTGTCATTCTGTCCAAAAACTTTAACCTTGGTTAAAGTTTCATAACTTTTGCAATATTGAAGATAGCAATTTAATATTTGGCATGCATTTGTGTCTCATCGAGCTGCACATTTTGAGTGGTGAAAAGTCATGGTCAATGTCATCCTTCAAGGTCAAAGGTCAGTTATCATTGTATGTTTCTGTCCCAAAACTTTAACCTTGGTTAAAGTTTGGTCATAACTTTTGGAATATTGATGATAGCAACTTGATATTTGGCATGCATGTGTATCTCATGGAGCTGCACATTTTGAGTGGTGAAAGGTTAAGGTCATCCTTCAAGGTCAAAGATCAAAACAAAAAAAAGACGCAGTAGGGGGCATTGTGTTTCTGACAAACACAGCTCTTGTTGCATGTGTATTTGGCTAAATATGGAATTTTGATCAGAATCTATAAACATTTATTTTTTGAATAGGCAAATGAAAGTTCCTCCAAAACACTAATTGCAATGCGATGTTACATTATGGGATAAATTATTATGTAAGTTACCGAAACTTTTTAAAACATGTGAAAATGTCTGAGTGAACATTGATCAAAGTTTACCGATAAGTTGAAAGTAACAAATGACTGAAAAATGTATAAAAGTAAAATGCATAACTTTGCATTAAAATTATTACTGAAGCACAAGTTATAATACCTGTTGCACATATTGTTCAAAAATATAAAACTACTGTAACACATAAATGAAAGCTATATTGACTAGATATATTGTACGTATTTAAATACAAAGTACTAACATGAAAGCATGACCAAAATGTTGCACCACTATTTAAATGTGTTGGGTAATTAATACCACATTCATTTACAGCTGCAGAATGACAAAACCCTAAAAACTAAGATTATACACATGTTATGTAAGACAAAATACCAAATCAATAAAAATGTGAAGCAAAAACTAATTATTAATTTTTCAAACTTGGAAAATGAACAATGAAACATTAATAAAAATAATATATAAGTATACTGTAAATGGTATTGTATTTGCGAGTACAAACTTTAAAATTTAAAATTTTAGCTCTAAAGTTCTAAAGCAATGTTTAAAAGTAATAAATAAAAAGTAATAAATGCTAAAAATTGATCAACATTTAAAAAGTAGGATATAGAGGATATTTGTTCATGTCAGTGTAAGATCGTTTGTTATTTCACAAGTGATCATAGAAAATATATTTTCACGAGTGACGAGTGGCGCAGCCACGAGTGAAAATATTATTTTTCTATGATCACGAGTGAAATAACAAACGATCTAACACTGACATGAACAAATTTTCTGTTTCTTTTATGCCCCTTTTTCAAGAAAATAATTAATTATAATTTCCCTTTCGCTGAAAAGTGACCGTCTCTCCCGTGGCGTGCCTCAATACATTGAAATGACGTCATTTTTTACGTCATTTGTTGACAAAATGAAATCATTATTCCAGGGAAATTCTTCAGTTAAACTCTTTAACAATGTAAATAAACGGTAAAAAAAGCATAAAATTAAAAGAAAATATGTTGGATTCGGTGGATAATCGATTTTAGTTTACCCGTGATCATAGAAAAACATATAAACAAGGATATAAACGAGGGAAGTACATCTTGATATGATAATCTAAAAATAGAAAAAGAAATTCCGAAAATTTGTTCTTTTCACCGGTGAAAAGAACAATTTTGTTCTTTTCACTGCTGTTATTTCACTGCAGAAATGTCATATTTTATCATGAGGTATAAAAGAAATACAATTCTTAACAAGAATACAGACAAAAAAGTGCCTAAACGGTTTTCATAATGTTCAATACTAAAAAAACTAGAACAATTCCATAAAGTCTGTTCCCTTCAAATCTACAAGTTTAGGTTTTTATGCTATGAAGCAAACTAATTAATAATCAATTAATTGCTAAAGGGTCTTTTTTCATTTGATTGTTGTATATAAACTTAATATAAATTGTTTTCATCAGATTCTGTCTTATTTTTGTATATCAGATACAAAGAACAACAAATAATCAACTCTTTAACAAGAAATAAATAAATAAATAAATGACAGTGAAGAACCAGATGTTTCATACAAAACACCATTCTATGGGTTTTATTTTATCTTAATTGGACTATGTGAAAACACAAGTGGCGGATAATCTATGCCTAACACATTAACTTAATCAAAAGTAAATTAAATGCATTGTACATTAAACAACAACCACAACTTAGATTGTATGTTGTTTTCATACAAAATGGTAGAATAAAACAGGAACACAATTTATGGGTTGAAAACATTGATTGAGAGATTTTCTCTGAGGCAAGTTAAGAAAGTTGTATATACTTCAAATAAAGTTAATTTCCCTTAAAACAAAAACAAGTTGTGGATAGATACAATACCTACTTAACGACCCTAGCCTCATACTGGCAAAACGATGAGAGAGGTAATCATGCTAGAGAATGATACGGACATGGAAATGAACATAAAAAAAACTGCGTAAAAACAGCGTCCCGCGTCTGCATTGCCTACAACAGGTCCGATAGTCGTGGGAGAATGAAGCACATCATAAGGACCGCAAAGACAAACCTTTAGTCCTGGACATGGAAATGAACATGAAAAAAAAACAGAGCATTGAAAGAGAATGATACACTATGACTGAGATCAGAACACTGCTGAGATTAAACATAAAATAATACAAACAAAATTATGGCAGAAACCGCAACTGTCCTCTGTGCAAAATCTTCATAAGAAATAGCATCAATCGTTGTTAATGACTACAAACACACTATTAATTTAGAGTCATGGTGGTGTAAAAGATAATTCAAATACCGTTATCGTATCGAGCATACACTCTGGAATTGAATAGTGAATTTAATCACATTAAATGATAATAGAAAATATTTCTGAGAAAAAAAATCGAACTTAATAAATTAACTAACTTAATTAAAAATCTATCATATTACAAAACAGTTTATAAATTTTAACCATTCAAATATATTGCTACACAATGTGAATTTATTAACTTACTTTGGTACTTTAATGTTCTTAAATTCTTTTTTTATGAAACCTTTAAGTTAACTTGGCAAACAAGGACAGAGGACTGTTCAATTTTACAAAAACAAAATACAACAACTACTTCATTTTATGGCAGAATAAATAAAGAAGATACACTGATCGACAACAAAACATCCATAACAGCCAACTGCATTACATCAACAAAGATAAACATTCACATCTACATACACAGACATGAACAATTAACATGAATTCCATTAATGCTATAAGCAATATATTAGTTTTATTAATGGTTTAGCAGTGTCAGCTTTATTTTCACTGGACATTGTAAACAATTTAGTTAATTGCTACAGTTTGAAAACTCAACATATGTGTCGTGTTCTGAGAAAACTGGGCATAATGCATGTGCATAAAGTGTCATCCCAGATAAGCCTGTGCAGTCCGCACAGGCTAATCAGGGACAACACTTTCCGCCTTAATTGGATTTTTGCTTAGAAGTCACTTCATTTAAACGAAAAATGTCATAAAAGCGGAAAGTGTCGTCCCTGATAAGCCTGTGCGGACTGCACAGGCTCATCTGGGACGACACTTTACGCACATGCATTATGCCCAGTTTTCTCAGAACACGACACATATGAGCATTCCTGCTGCATATAGGTCTTCGAGTGAAAATACCATAGTTATATGTTCTTGTTAAACACATGTCTTTCACAAGATTGTATACATTTCTGACACAATATGATGAATATTGTACCCATGAATATTGTTTTTGACAATATGAAAAATAATATTCAAATTTGCACTGACATAAGAAATAATAATCATAATGATAAAGTCATAGTTATTTGTAATAACACAAACATGCATACATGCATATGAGCCTCACTCTGTGAAAAGGGGGTTTAATACATGTGCGGAAAGTGTCCTCCCAGATTAGCCTGTGCAGTCCGCACAGGCTAATCAGGGATGACACTTTCCGCTTTTAGGATATTTTTTGTTTAAAGAAAGTCTCTTCTTAGAAAAAATCTAGTTTAGGCGGAAAGAGTCGTCCCTGATTAGACTGTGCAGACAGGACAGGCTAATCTGGGACGACACTTTACGCACATGCATTAAACCCCCTTTTCACAGAGCAAGGCTCATATGCACTCTACAAAGCTAAACAAGGATTGATATGATACCATGACACGCTGCTGGATACCTTGCAACCTTATGTCACAACCATATTTGGTACTGAAAAAACCCACAACAATATAATATTCTTCTCCAACTAAATGGCAAATATCGAATAAATAATTTAATAAATTAAAACATAAATAGCTGTACAACTTCATTTAAAAAATCTAAATATCACTAAGCACAACAACACTGGAACACATGAATATTTTACATCTTAACATATATATAACTATAAGAACCCAACTATTCGTAATCTAGACTTAAATCCTTGAACACTAACTGACTAAGCCAATCAATTAACATTTTACATTTGCTATATTTCATCAGCCAACCAATCGGATTGCACCTTACAAATTCAAATATTATTATTGCACCAGTACATAAATGGCTACTCTTTCTTGGTAAAAATATGGAACACTTCATGACACATGGTCCCAATTAGTGACAGTTTGAAACGAATATATGACAATGAGTAAGCCAAATGATTATTATTTAGTGAATACCCACTATTTTGCACCACACGCGACATAGACTCACACTAAGTAGATCACTAGGAACACAGACCAGGGCCCTCCTGTTTTAGTTTTTTGATAGTGTTTTTTAGGGCCTGTCTCTTGTTACAGAACCAGACACGAATCACTTCTCGGTCATAATTAAGCTTGTCCGCTAATTCTGTCATCTCTGCGCCTGTAAAACAAATGTAAGTCAATGACAAACAGCACTCACACAATTATGAACCAAATATAAAATAACAATGTTCATCAAGTTGTTATATTTTTCGAATAAAATAAATCTAATCAGGAAAATTAAAAAAATCTATATTTTTATGTGATCCAAAACCAGATATATACTGAGATATTCTAAGTATGCATCATTCGATGTGATATGTACTTAGAGCCATGTAAGAGAGACCATCCAAAGGCTTTCAAAGATAAGAATACAAATTATGATGCCACTATCAAAAGACAAACACTAATTGGATATTTTTTAAAGCATGAACTGAAAACATTCATAATCTTTATTGATGAAACTGGTGGAGCTCAAATGTAAGTAAATTGGAAAGGTCACATCTCATGATGCTATTTGCCAAATAAGCAGATTGATTCAAATCTAAATATTTCATAAAAATACTGGTAGTATACTTTTTTTGCCCCTTAATTTAATGCATATAAACTTCTAATCTTTTTTAATATTCCTCTTTTTAACTTGATATTATGATTACAGATAGTCTATTTAATAAACACATGTAATATTTTTTTTTGAAAACAATTCGCAACTAAAAGAAACCCTTCAGCTGGTGTTCAAAGCCTGTTGTTTGATTCTACCCATCACCTAGCCCTACTGACAGTGTTCCCAGCCTCTCTTGCAATTCTACCCATCACCGTATGTCAATCTTACCTGAAGGATGGGTATTCCTCTCAAAGAACTTATTCAGCAGCTCCAGTGCCTGTGGGGTGAATGAGGTGCGCCGTTTTCGTTTCTTGGACGGCTCGCTGCCTATGAACTCCGTGAGGTTCTGCATGCCGTTTTTGTAGCGCTCCTCGGCCTCGGCCATCCAGCGCTCCAGCACAGGCTTGATCTTCTGGGCACTCTTAGGGGTGATGTCAAGCTTCTCAAACCTTATAAAATAATTATTTAGGGTCTGTATTTCCACAATATGTTTCAAGTAAAATAGCTACCGTATCTGAGATAAGTATAAGATTGTTATTGGTTTATTAATAGCACTTATGTTATTGATATACAAGGACATTCGAGAATTTCGGTTTATCAACAAAGACATTAAGGCATTTGATTATTTGAACTTTTTAAATGCTGCACGATTTGTTTTTATTTTCCTTAATAGAGCTTTCCTCTAAAGGTAGGGAGGAATGTAGTGTTGTATACTGTATTGATGTTGTGTAACCTTTAAAGTGAAGTGTGATTCACACAGTTGAATGCTATTAGAAGTATGGCTTTATTTAAACAGAAAACAGGTGTTTGCCTGTTCGTTTCTTTTACTCCATATTGAAGTGCTGTACGAGCTAAAACACAACAGTCACAGGTAGGCAGACATATTTTAAGCATAAACTATAATACTCCCACATTAACTTCAATTTTATTATAACAAGTAAAGGGTGAATATTATACTTGAATGCTAAGTTAACCTGAACATGGCTATCCAAAAATGTGCAAACATTTACATCTCAAACCTGGTCAAATGTAGGCAGAATGTTCATAGTCACACATATTTTTAGCATAATCTTATCAATAAAATACTCACACTTTAACCTCAAATCAGCTTCACAAACCTGGGCCCGAATTCACGAAAAAAGTGTTAGACTTAAGTATAAGAATAAAGAATATTTTAAAATTGTAATATTCAAGAATTGCTTTTATTTTGAGTCAAACTTGGCATTAACCGCCTCTATCTACATCATTATTAATGTAGAACATTATGTTAAGTGAATCATCACCAGTCTTAGCCTGTATATATATTCAACTGCTGGATTTTTTTTTCTTGGTTCTTGGTAAATTCTTTATTCTTCAGTCTAAGAATGGGTCGGTGAATACAGGCCCTGGTCACATGTAGGCAGAATGTTCATAGTCAGACATATTTTAGTTTAAACCTTTTATTTTTAGCTTCATTGCTTCCGAAGCAGACCACTTATTGAAATGCTCGTGAGTGTGTTTCCTGGCTAGAACCAGTACTTACTGTCTTTCAGGGAGATTAACAAATATGCTCTCACCATTGGATTCCAACCTGTGACCCCAGGTCGCTAGGCAGACACCACCATTTCGCCACGGCAACAGGCATATTTGGACCATAATCTTATGAATAAAATACTCCCACATTAACATGAAATGTTCCATAACAAGTTAAGGGTGCATAGTATACTTGAATGCTTAGTTAACCTGAACATTGCTATCCAAATATGTGGAAACATTTGCCAATGTTGTTAGCCTTTGCAAAATTGCCTGTATGACAGTCCTGACCAGACAAATAACATAAGACACCTATACATGTCCCATACTGACCTATACAATATACATGCCCCATACTGACCTATATATGTCCCTAACTGACCTATACATGACCCATACTGATGAATACATGTCCCAAACTGATCTAAAAATACCCAATACATACCTATACACGACCCAAACAGAGCTATACATGACCCAAACAGAGCTATACATGACACATACTGACCTAAACATGACACATACTGACCTTTACATGACACATACTGACCTAAACATGGCCCATACTGACCTATACATGGCCTGTACTGACCTATACATGACCCATACATACCTATACATGTCCCATACTGACCTGTACATGTCCCATACTGACCTATACATGTCACAAACTGACATTTACAAGACACATTCTGCAGATATGTGACCCATACTGACCTACACATGACCATACTGAACTACACATGACCCATACTGACCTAAACATGTCCCATACTGACCTACACATGATCCATTCTGACCTACACATGTCCCATTCTGACCTACACATGTCCCATACTGACCGACACATGTCCCATACTGACCTACACATGTCCCATACTGACCTACCCATGTCCCATACTGACCTAAACATGTCCCATAATGACCTACACATGTTCCATACTGAACTACATATGTCCAATACTGGCCTACCCCCACATGTCCCATGCTGACCGAAACATGTCAGATACTGACCTACACATGTCCCATTCTGACCGACACATGACCCATACTGACCTACACATGTCACATACTGACCTACACATGTCCCATACTGACCTACACATGTCCCATACTGACCTACACATGTCCAATACTGACCTACACATGTCCCATACTGACCTACACATGTCCCATACTGACCTACACATGTCCCATACTGACCTACACATGTCCCATCCTGACCTACACATGTCCCATACTGACCTACACATTACCCATACTGACCTACATATTGCTGACTGTGAGTACGCGGGCCCCTCGGTGGCACTAAGGGCCTGTCCAACCTGTGTCTGTGTGAGGCCCAGGGAGAGGCGACGGATCTTGAACTGCTTGGCAAACTCCTTGATCTCGTCCAGGTTAATCCCGTCCACCGTCGTACTCTCCGTCGAGTTACCCACAGTATCTGTTGGGAAATAACACAGAAATATTTTGTAACTCTTTTCTGATATATTTCGTCTTCAAAGGCTTTTGAAAAAGCCTTTTAAGGTGAAATGTATCAGAAAAGAGTGAAACAAATTATGGGTTAATTTACTTTTATCCCTACTGGATACGAAACTGTTTTTATAGAGTCACCTACAGCATTTGGGGACAAATAGTGAGGACATATATTGAAGTCATGTAAAATAACGTGTGTGTTATACTTAACATTTAAAAACATTAAGGACTGAATCTTGAATATAATGTAATAAATTATTGTCAATTCAAAATGAATAACACACATTCTGAGACACAAAGTAAAAAAAAAAGGGCAATCAATGTGGTCATATGGCAAAAGGATGACAAACAAAATGGTTATGGCAATACATGTTTTGTTATTTTAAAAACCTAGGTTGTCAAAGTTGTATATTTTACTAATAGAGATATGAAACTATTTACTTGGCATAAGACCCTCCAGCGACGATGGCACATGGTTAATGAGCTGGGTGGAGGTGACTCGGGTAGCAAGTATCTGATTGGCCAAATTCATGGCGGAAGTCGTGTGTCCAGAGGCCCCGATTTCAGATATCTTTCCCAGAATGTGTGCGGTGTTGGCGGAGGTATTCACACCGAGGGCCTTCAGCTGGGATGAGTTGAGGGTCTGCCCTATGGATCGTGCGGTGAGGGAGGGCTGGAGGGTGAGGCCGTTGTGGCCCCCGCTAGCTGCTGAGAGGGTCTGCTGTATGGAGTGGAGCATGGCCTGGGCCTGGCTGGAACTGGGGCTGGACGCCTGACCCGAGGGGGAGTCAGCCTGGGAGAGAGACACGTGGGACAGCAGCTGAAAGGGAGAGAGACATATGAGACAGCAGCTGAAAGGAAGAGAGACACGTGAGACAGCAGCTGAAAGGGAGAGAGACATGTGAGACAGAAGCCGAAAGGGAGAGAGACATGTGAGACAGCAGCTGAAAGGGAGAGAGACACGTGAGACAGCAGATGAAAGGGAGAGAGACACGTGAGACAGCAGCTGAAAGGGAGAGAGACCTGTGAGACAGCAGCTGAAAGGGAGAGAGACACGTGAGACAGCAGCTGAAAGGGAGAGAGACACGTGAGACAGCAGCTGAAAGGGAGAGAGACACGTAAGACAGCAGCTGAAAGGGAAAGAGACACGTGAGACAGCAGCTGAAAGGGAGAGAGACACGTGAGACAGCAGCTGAAAGGGAGAGGGACACGTGAGACAGCAGCTGAAAGGGAGAGGGACACGTGAGACAGCAGCTGAAAGGGAGAGAGACACGTGACACAGCAGCTGAAAGGGAGAGAGACATGTGAGACAGCAGCTGAAAGGCAATGACGTAGAGACATTCATATATAATGGTCTTCTTTCTTAAAAACACACACACACACACACACACACAAAACATTTATATAATGGTCCAATTCATTAAAAAAAACGCACACACAAAAGGGCATTTAATAAAACAAATGTGTCTGTTTTCGGTGTCATATGAATACAATCGTCATTGGAAAGGGAGACAATAAACTTAATTCTTGTCCTTTCCAATTCATATCTTTAAAATGTTTACACACTGAAAACAAACAAATTTCCTGTATTTGTAATTGCAAAAGGCACACAGACAATAATGCTTTTAAAATAACTTTATTGAAACATGTTCACATTGTCAATATATTTTGCAAGGAAATGTAAGAAACTTGCCTGTTATATGCAGATTTTGTTTTCATGTGTGTTATAAATGTGGTTTTTATATACTTTTTTACAGACTTAATGTGGTCAGAAACAGTACTAGAAGAAATTACTTATAAACATAAAAAAAACAACATGTTACCCTGGATAGGGGCCAATTTTGACCCCAGGCATGATTTGAACAAAAGTTAGCAGAGGACAACCATTTGATGTCGAACATAAATATTCAACCCTTAACCCTTGCGGTATCAGAGATTAACATTTTAACAAGTATTTAGTACAAAGTCTATACATATCCTGCAATCCCTCGGAAATGGTTAGTTTTGACCCCAGGGGCAAGATTTGAACAAATTTAGAAAAAGAATATTATACTTTGTTACACATAAAATAAAAAGAACCTGACCCTTGTTTTTTTCACAAAAGATTTTTGAAGAAATTCAAATAATTTGACCCCTTTTCACTTTATATGGAAAACAAGTAACCCCTAGGTCATAGCCAATGTGACCCCAGAGGCATGATTTGAACAAAGTTGGTAGAGGACCATTTGTTTATAAATTTATGTACAACACCAACATTTTTTAGGACTTATCTGCCAAAGACAGGGGTCAGATTTCCGAACCCTCTTAAGTAAAAAAACCCCTCTCTCCCTTTAAGGATTCAACTAAACTCTTCATTTTCTAACAAATCCTGAGAAGTGAAAACTGTTGGTAAATCTTTGGCGTTAAAAGGAAGGAAATAATCTGAAAGGAGGAGAAATGGCACCCCTAATAAATGCAGAAGACACAATGATATAAACAATTTTAAAACTGTTTCACTGTCAGTTTACTTCAGGGAACCAGCCCACAAGTATCCATGCCAACCTGTTGCCCGAGTCCTGCCAGTAGATGCCCCTGGGCACTGGCCGCTAGTAAAGAGGGCGCCACTGCCGCCAGCTGATTTGTCAGCGTCTGATTGGTCGAATGATGGGAGGAGTTGTGGAGAAGTGAATGACCTGCAAAGTGGTTCACTGTAATGGATCAGTTTGAGATTATGGGTAATTCCTATATATTTTCATATACTTAAGGGTACTTTAAACAGATTGACAATTTTTGGGCTGTTGGAAAATTGTCAATCTGTGAAAGTGAAGCCTTTAATACAAGCAATCAAGCATTTGCTAAAGTTGTTTAATTGACATGCACAATAAAATATGCAAATATCTCGACCAAATTAGCAGGGTGTTGGACCCTGCTCATTTTTACTTTGCCTCTCCTGCCCCTCTGGAATGACCAACATGATAAGTATTAAAATCTTTAGAAAATTGTTGTTGTTTGCAAATATTAAATGAAAATGACAAGAGTATGCTAAAATACCTTAATTCAAAGTGTAAGACAAAGAAATTCCTTGGAAATTTATAAGTAAAAGTCACTAGACTGGCCCATATTTCCACCTTTCTTCTTTAACCCTTTGCATGCTTGGAAATTTGTCGTCTGCTAAAATGTTGTCTGCTGAATTTCTAAAATTAGCATTTTCTTTGATTTTTTTCAAAGAATACTATCAGAATGGCAAACAGTTTGGATCCTGATGAGACGCCACGTTCTGTGGCGTTTCATCTGGATCCAAACTGTTTGCAAAAGCCTTTACAATTCGGTTCCAGCGCTTAAAGGGTTAAGGCAGCATCCTGTACCTTTTTTACGACCATAGATCTTCCCCTAAATATTTATTTTTTGAAAAAGAATACTACATGTTTAAACAAAAGCACCGCATAGCGGATGCCAACGCTTGGCTGTGGGTGCTTGGACTTTGTTTTTTTGACCTTTGACTTGAAGGTCATCATAAACCTTGACCTTTTCACCACTCAAAATGTGCAGGTCGATGAGATACACATGAAAAACCAAAAAAGAAAAAAAAAAAGTTTTTTTTTTTTACCTTTGACCTTGAAGGTTGACCTTTGACCACTCAAAATGTGCAGCTCCATGACATACACATGCATGCCAAATATCAATTTGCTATCTTCAATATTGCAAAAGTTATTGCCAATGTTAAAATTTTTGGATGACCACGACCACGACCACGACGCAGAAGACGAGAGGGCTCATGGTGACAATAGCTTGGGTTTTCTTTGAAAACAGCCAAGCTAAAAATGACTCTTAAATATAAAGGACTGTTTTATTTAAATGTTCATTTGCATGTTGGTGTGGTTCTTACCACTAAGTTTTAATAGCCACAACATGGATACATTGGATAACCTCAAACAATACCAAAGAACATAACATCACAATTGGTTGTTTGTACAATGTTTATCAATTTTGTAATGGACATAAAGGTATGTGTATAGCTTGGCAACAAACTCTGACATGCATGATTTAAGTACCATTATGATAAAAACATAATTTTTCATTACATAATTGGGTAAAACAGATAAAAGAATACCCAACTATCCTAACTTTTATGATGTCATTTATATCCTGAACCATGTGCACAAACAAAGCCAAATATTAATATAGGGTACAATTCCAGCATGGAATTCTTGCTTAAAGAGTTCATAAGAGTCATGCCAATGCTGTACTCTTAGACAATAATCAAAGGTTGAGCATTAAACTGTTTTATCTGCGAAACATTTCTATACAAGCCACATTCTGGGAAATCTGGGCTTAATGCATGTGCAAAAAGATCTCTTTCCAGATGAGCCTGTGCAGTCTGCACAGGCTTATCAGGGACAACACTTTCCGCCTAGACTCGATTTTTGGTGGGAATCAAATTCCTTCAAAAAAAAATCCCTTAATAGCAGAAAGTGTTGTCCCTGATTAGCCTGTGCAGATTGCACAGGCTAATCTGGGATGGCACTTAACGCACATGCATTAAGCCCAGTTTTCACGGAACGCAGGTAATATTAGATACAGTATTTTCAACCTAGCTAAACCTTTGACATTGTTTTGGACAATAATGGAAGGTTTAGTATTAAACTGTTGTACCTGCTTAACATTTCTATATGAGAAACAGTAGTCTCAAAATAGCTAAACCTTTCACATTGTTTTTCTTAAACTCCACTGACCTGAGTTTGAGAGACTAGCACTCAGAGGGTTGGAAAGATTGGCGAGATTTGCAAGGTTAGTGGCCACTATTTGCCCGTTGGAAGTCGTTAACAACTGGATCTGCTGGTTGCCGCCGGTCGCCATGGATACCGGAATACTGATAAACTGTTGAGTACCATTACCTAGAAATAAAGAATTTTGTTGTTTTTAATTGAAAATCTTAATAATATGAAATACAATGTTTGAAAAAAACAAGATATTTAAAAAAATATAAAAGTATTTATTTGAATATGTTTCATCTGTAAGACATCTTAGATGGTTCATTAATTTGATAGTTAAATCTTTCGATAGTATATAGTAAGCAAAAAATTACTATATGGACAACTTTATTTATATTTTATGTTCATCAAACAATAATCAGACTTACACTTGCAAGAAATGAGTACATTTTGCACAAATCATGGATTAATATAGAAAAAGGACGATCTAGAAGAACATCAGATCTTTCAAAATTTCACAAAATATTATCAAATGTTGTTAGCTATAAATGTGTGCATGTGAAAATGTGACGGCAAAATGGAAAATCAAAGTGTGTTGGGTGGGTGCAGTAGCATCTATAAAGGCTTAAGGTGTATTTCATGTACCAGTAAATACTGAAAATACATTTAGCATCAGAAAGATTCAGGACTGTACAGGTGCCTTCCTAGAATTTTAACTAAGTGAATGGCTGATACCTTCACTGAAAGGCATTTGCTGAGATAAAAAAATCATTACAATGAAACATAACCCTTTGAGCGCTGGAACCGGATTTTGAAGGCCTTTGCAAACAGTTTGGATCCAGATGAGACGCCACAGAACGTAGCGTCTCATCTGGATCCAAACTGTTTGCTATTCTGTTAGTATTATTTGAAAAAAAATCAAAGAAAATGCTAATTTTAGAAATTCAGCAGACAACATTTTAGCAGACGACAAATTTCCCAGCATGCAAAGGGTTAAGGTCTTTATTTTAATTTTATTTTGCTAAGGGACTACAAACAGGTCAAAATGTGTATCTGAGTGGTAAAGGGTTAACAGTTCAATGTTCCTGATTTACACACCTATTAGTTGT
>VMBQ01001009.1:137971-151190 GCA_007657795.1 Dreissena rostriformis | reverse complement strand
AAGTTACCTTATTTAATTACAATAGAAGATATATTTTTACAACACTTAATTCCACTCCTTTACTTATGTCAACATTGTTGACTATTTTACTGGGTCACGAAAGTATATGACAATATCAAAATAATTGTTTACTTACTATAATTATCCTCCTTCCAAACAAGATGTTTATTTGTTGAAATAACAATTGTCTGTCCCTATTCATGTTATAATTCATTATGATCTAAGACAGACAATGATAAAATATCTGATTCTTCATTAGGATCTCGTCCGATAAACGTAGCTATGAATCCGAGGGAAGTCAGGTATTCACATTGTTCTTTCATTATTGACAAAACTTCAAAAGTGGATTAACGACAACAACTTAACAGCCAGTGCACTGATTTCTTTTGATAAATTGATACACCAAGCTTTTCCCTCCACCTGTCCGAGTGCTTAAAAAGACATCGCGCCAATGTAATGGACTAGAGATACTTTTCTCTGAAAGTCGTTTAAATTCTTAATTTTAAAGTATAAGCACGACGAAATTCCATTTCTACGGACGACGCCATTTTGATAACAAACCCGAAGTCTCTATCGTACGAGTTGTATCATTGGTCAAAAATTTCATTGGATCCCTCATGAAACAGTGAGGGATCCAATGAAATTACTGGATTTGACACACCCTAAAACGGTGAAAAGTGTTCGTAATGTCCCACGGTCGATAAATGGAGAGTATCGGAATGGGTCGAACGTGGGTATCCGACGATGACCCTGCTATTAGATAGGTCAATGTCACCAGTACATTACAAGTGTATGACCAAGATTGTTACAACAACATGAACCAAACACAAGATTAAATTTGACTGGCCTAAACTCCTCAACTAACAATTGGAAACCTCCAAGAGAATCTCATTTACTTTAATTGTAAGGACTTAAGCTGGCAAAAAGAAAGAAATATATTGCATGGCAATGGAAATCAATATTTTCTCTGCAGACCTTTTTGTGATGGCAATGGAATAGAAAAGTCTAAGATAGTCAGTGGTTGGGTTATGGCAAAGCAAACCATATTGCAATTATATTTTTGTTGTATTGATAGGGCAATGTTGCAAACACATAGCATTTCAACATATGCATTCTTTGAAGTATGACTTAGTTTTGTAATAATTATTCTTTACATTACAGCTTTGGCCTATGCAAACAGACAATGATTGGGGCAAATTTGGAATAGTTTCAATATAATGCGTTTTTCATCACATATAATCATTAAAAAAATCAGCCTTAACCCATTTCATTCTGCAGAAAATTGCCCCGGACTAAGCATACGCAAAGTCTCGTAGCAATCAACTTGTGAATTTAAGATGGATCGACCTAATTGTTACAGAGTTATTATCGTTGTTGCTTTTCAAACGGAAACATGCGCAAAGATTTCAGTAAAATGTTTCTAGCACCATTAACGTCTGTGTGTGTGTTATATTTGCACTGATTGCAATAAAATGTTTCACTCTTTCCAAGATTGTCATCGATTGCACGACACACTCCACAGGTCTTCGAAGTGTATGCCTCATTTTGAACATCCAATATGCATTCGGTGTTCGTAGTTCGGTTGGTTAGTGTTTGGCGAAATCTGTAGTGTTGCCAGTATAGCAAATCCCTTTTAGCTCGCTTTGATAAATGTTTTTTCTTTACCAGTGGTGCTACATTGATTTTACCCAGTGCAACATACTGATATTCTTTTACAAGATGTGAAGAAAGCTTCAGATGAGAATCTTCTACAAATGTTTTTAGTTTCAAGTGTAATTTCTTTAGTGATACAATTCGTTCACGTACTGCTTGTTGTTGCTTTTTGTTTTGCTCTTTAGTCAAATGCATATGGGCATGATCAATTTTATTGTGGAGCTTACTTATCACATACTGCTTGTCTTCTTCAATGCCAACTTGGAAAACGTTACAATTGATTGGGTCATACACTGTAGCAAACGTTCTACCGCCAGGATCTTAACCACACACACGTTTATCTATCGTGTCGTTTGATGCATTTCTTCATGTATACTTAGGGTCACAAGGAATGTTCATAATAAATGTCCCATTAGCACGCTTGACAATTTTCACATCGTGATCTAAAGGAGGTATTTTTGTTATTGGTTTTGCAAGTTTAAGGAATCTTTCTTTGGGATTAGAACGCTTTTGGAAATTGTCCGATATCATACATAATTATGTATTGGTTCTGCATGTTGTTATTATTGGTGAAAACATCTTTGCCTGAAAGATGTCCAAGTAACAATTTTTGAACACAAAACGATCCCTAAACAATATTTGAAACAGACATGGGTTGTTTTAGTTTTGATTTTAGTGACTTGGCCGACTTGTAGGAAGTACAAAAGTTCTTGCACGATGTAAGTTTAATAGAAGTCATTTCGTTGTTGAAAAACCATTCATCGTTTTCAATCCTGTATTGCGGGTCAACATCGCCGGCATTTGTTTTACAAACGATTTTCTGTAGCTTAAATAGATGTGGTTTTAATCCTTTTTCCTTTACTAACCACAAGCACCAGTTGTAAGTATAATTTGAAACGCGAAGCATTTCGTTAAGAACTCGTTTTTGATGGTTAGTAGGTCGAAGTCAAACCAAGAATGATGAAAGAAATTTATCGGACTGTGTCTTTTGCTTTTTGACACTCGCAGACTGTAACAATTTAATCACATCGCAATCAGTTTTATCATGATTTACAAAAACTTTTCTGCGTATAGATTGCCACCAATACCACATACTTGTGTGTTTGTGGACGTTTGCAGCATCCCATAATGTCAAATGCTCTGGTTTGCGTTTCATGGCTGAACAATACAAAACAATGAAGAAATTTGTTTGCTTATATACAAATATTTTTAATAAACTGATATCGAGGCGATACAAATGAAACTGTATCCCGACTAAAATGGGTTAAAAGCAAAATTATTAATAATGGTATAGATTTCATTGTTGATCATGTTATATAAATAAAAACTTTACTTTGTTACAACTGTTTAATTAATAAATAATAAACGTTCTGATTTTTTTGATTTTTTATAAATCTTGTAACAGAAATTCATCCTCCATTTATAAGAGATATTTTTTTTATTTTTTTTATCAACAAACCTGATAAAAAATCAAACACAGACACAAAAATTAAATTGGAACCATAACAGTCTTCACGGTAATATATTAAAACCACTAGACCAAATCAAACCAAAATATCCAATGACCCAACTATATAAATTATTAATTTCTAGTAGCCCAATTGAACACTTCACCAGCCCCGGGTTAATTGTCAGCTTTAAGGCTGAACCAAACGCATTAAATTACCTGAATAAAGCACTCTTTCAGTCCTTCCCCATATATTTGAATAATTTACGCAGTTCACTTTCACAGAAGACCAATTACTGTATTTTTTACCTGTTGGTTTTCATTTCGCTGCCAAACCTCTCAAAGAACCAGATGTTATTTTGACTGAAATTTACTTTGAGTGTCTTCGTGTTTCTTTTTAATTGTTTAAATAAGGGTTCGCATTCAAATTTATTACCAAAAAAAAAAATCAAAAAAAAAATCATGTGCACTCATGATACAGAAATGTTAAATTATTTTGGCTTGCAATATTTACAACACACTAATCCAACATGGCATATCTTGAAAATGATGGTTGTTTCTGAAAATTACACTCAAATCATTCGGGGTTAAAAAAAAATCAAAACACTTAAATGTTGTTTACAGAATTCTGTTTTCAATCGCATTTCCAGAGACAGTTTCTTGGAATGGCTCTCTATTCTTAATTCAGGATAACATAAACAGGATATTTGTTTTCCTCTTCATGTTCATTTTCCCCTTGAAACTGCACTGAGGAATACCAAAAACAATAAAACATTCTTGGAACATTAACCGAAATCAAAGAATATGAAAAACTCATCCTTTTGGAATACTAATATATCTAGGTAAAACAGTTGGGTTATATGGGAGGCCACGAACATATAAATTGCCACAAAATGTCTTTATCTTTCTATGCAAGTAATTATAATATTTAATTGTAATAAATGATCAGTGTACAACAAAACATGCTACATAAATATCTCATTACAAATAAACATATCTGAATAACTTATTATTCTTTCTCACCTTTTTATCCACATATTTCCCGTAACAAACTCAGATATAGTCAAACTGTACACTTCATAATACTCAAGTTATATTTCGTAATCATCATAGAATGACGCAGCTATTTCCATGTTCATAAAAACAATGAAATCCAAAATTGATTCAACATGGCAACCCATTAACAAGGTCTCCAGAAAAACTCTTGAAAATCAGCTGCCACATCAAAAATGTTAAATATTTAAGCATATTCCCATATAATCAAAGTTGAAAGGTAGAACCGCTAATAATGTAGTCACGTTTTGTGTTCAGCCCTGGAGATAATGTACATATTTTAGCAACGGCACAGTAGTCTTCCAACCACTTGGAACATAACATTAACATATATATACTAATGAGACAACCCTGCATAATGTATCTACCTGAGCTCTCTAAACATGTGTCCAAATCATAAGGCTACGAATTGTTCATATTCAACACGGAATTAAACATTAAATGTGAGACAATGGTTGGGAGAAACATATATCATGACATATGAATGTTCTATCTTTAACTCGTGCAAGAAATAGCAAATGTGACTGAGAATGGAAAACATTAAATATTTAAATATTTTACCTGCTTAATGATCGCAGAGTGTGCCAGTTTAGCAACGTCCGTTTTGCTTTCACCATCGAGGGATTCTGACACCGTGCCATCGTTTGAATCGGCGTCCATTCTTGTCTACATTTAATGAATGCTGGGACACTCTTGTGGCTGCGGACCGAAGGCAAGTAAATGTCTTTTTCGTTATTTTTCCAAGCTGTTCCCCTGTCAAAAGAAAGCACCAAGTTAATCCTATCTGTGGAGCTATTCCGTTGACTTTGTCCTGCTCTATTAGACTGTGAGTGGAAAACATATTGGAAATATGGCCTGGAATTGGCCATAGCTTTTATAATGATTGCAAATTAGATTCACTTCCAATATCGCTGCTTACTGAATAGAAAATGTACATTAATTAGTAATTCAAATAGCAGGAATTTTGAATAATAAATTAATAAATATGCCAGACTAACCCTATGTCACTGGTGGCTGATTATAATAATATAGTACAAGCTGACAATGTTGTTAGGTGATCATAATATCCAAGTACGCAAAACAGGCCGAGAGAAATTGATGCTTTATAAAAGCGGGGAGGGATGATGCTACAACCAATCAAGTCACATTGATTATATGATCCCAGGAAAAATTCCCGAGGATAATTTCTGCTGGAATTTGATTCATCGTTGCCATAATGCCATGGATTTGAGATTGCATGGTGTATTACTACACGACACTTGAAGTTTTAGCTTCGTTTCAAGTAAATGTACTCTCTGAGAGAATACTTTGAATGTGTGAGACTATATTTGAGTAGAATCTTTGTAGTATTTTATGATATATGTATGTTGAATTGATCCCTGCTACATAATAATGGAGTGCTGTCACATCATTTTTAACATTTTTATTTATAATAAACATACATTAATAAATTAAATAAATTAATACTGGATCATAGATGTAACTAGTCCAACTTAAAATTAACATTGAATCTTCATCACACAAAACATTCTGTATGAAATCATAGTAATGATGTACATTTAATTATTATAAATTAAGTTAATATAAACCAATAGACTGAGATTTTGCAATGTGTTCAGGAACCAAATGACTTATTAACAGATTTTGATATATTTTGAAATATGCCAATCAATGTGTTTATTTAACAAAGAAAAAAGGAATTGTTTGCAGATTTTGGCAATTGTTTAAGTTTGTAAATAAATGCAATACATGATAGATTAAAAAATTGGAACTAAATACAGTTTATTGTTCCATTTTAACATCCCTGCCCAAATATATGCCCCCTATCGTTTTCGAAAATATCTAAAACATGTACCCTTAGCTAGTAACTGCAAAATCATTGTTGGTGTGAATTTAATTTTCGTTGATTTCGTGGATACACAGATCCACGAATTTAAGATCCAACGAACAATTGTTCCCAATGTTTAAATTTGTTAAAGACGGAATTACTGTAGGCACGAAAGACATAAATACCCAAAGTAATCCACACACACATCCTGTGTTTTTGTTTTTGTTAATCCAAACGAATCCAGATACTACAAAAAGGGGAGTACATTACACTGTGTACTTAGCTGACACTTAATAATATTTCCTGTAAAACCCGTTTTCAGCCACTGTGCAAATGACATTTCTGATAAATTGATGTACATAAAATGACCAGATACTTCAGTGCAAAGCACTTGAATCTTAATTGAAAACTAAGTTAATGACTTAAATAAGTTGCTTACATTAATTATGAACAATAATATTTCAAGGCTCCAGCTAGGCCTAAACAGAAGGGCGCAGCACCCTGTCGCCCCAAGGTCACATTCTGCCCTCTCTGATCCCCACCATGCCCTTTTGACAAAAGAGCACCCTTCCCTTTTCTAACCATAGCTGGAGCACTGATAACAGCACTTTCTCTGGTCATTCAGTCCCGCTATTGTTAGTTATCACTTCATAATAACGGACTTGTTAATTGGCATGTCATAAACAGACGGCCCACCCCCTGTAAGTTTCTCCTTCTTCTCTCAATGATTTATCGCTGACAAGTATAACAAACACATTAGCTCTTTCAGTGCTGGAACCGGATTTTGAAGGCCTTTGCAAACAGTTTGGATCCAGATGAGACACCACAAAACGTGGCGTCTCATCAGGACCCAAACTGTTTGCTATTCTGATAGTATTATTTGAAAAAAATCAAAGAAAATGCTAATTTTAGAAATTCAGCAGACGACATTTTAGCAGACGACAAATTTCCCAGAATACTATCAGAATAGCACGTTCTGTGGCGTCTCATCTGGATCCAAACTGTTTGCAAAGGCCTTCAAAATCCGGTTCCAGCGCTCAAAGGGTTAAAGCGATTTTACTTCGTTGTTATCTTCAATATAGTTATCTGATAGTTTACAAAGTCAGTCATTTAGCACCATTGGTTTGTTTTAATTATACTGAAAGATTGAGGGACAGCATAAAGATATACTTTTCTAGTCAACTCATGCTATGCTAAACAAGGCTTGTCACCATAGGATGACATATGCCCCTTTTGTCCACATTTTTCTAAACCTAAACGCAAAGTGTTTTTCCACATTTTTTGAAACCTAAACGCAAAGTGTGACGGAATTTCCGACGGACAGATTGACAGTGCGATCACTATATGCCCACCTTCGGGGGCATAAAAACATATGTTATAGAATTACTGAAAAGTTACATGGTATACTAATTGACATTTTAAGGTAAAGACAAATTTTATGGCTTTTCTGGACAAGTTGATTAAAAAGTTAATGTATAGCCCTGACAGCTTCAGAAAATTAACCCTTTGCATGCTGGGAAACTTGTCGTCTGCCAGTCTGCCTAAATGTTGTCTGCTGAATTTCTAAAATTAGCATTTTCTTCGATTTTTATTGAAAGAATACTATCAGAATAGCAAACAGTTTGGATCCTGATGAGACGCCACGTTCTGTGGCGTCTCATCTGGATCCAAACTGTTTGCAAAGGCCTTCAAAATCCGGTTCCAGCGCTCAAAGGGTTAAAGCGATTTTACTTCGTTGTTATCTTCAATATAGTTATCTGATAGTTTACAAAGTCAGTCATTTAGCACCATTGGTTTGTTTTAATTATACTGAAAGATTGAGGGACAGCATAAAGATATACTTTTCTAGTCAACTCATGCTATGCTAAACAAGGCTTGTCACCATAGGATGACATATGCCCCTTTTGTCCACATTTTTCTAAACCTAAACGCAAAGTGTTTTTCCACATTTTTTGAAACCTAAACGCAAAGTGTGACGGAATTTCCGACGGACAGATTGACAGTGCGATCACTATATGCCCACCTTCGGGGGCATAAAAACATATGTTATAGAATTACTGAAAAGTTACATGGTATACTAATTGACATTTTAAGGTAAAGACAAATTTTATGGCTTTTCTGGACAAGTTGATTAAAAAGTTAATGTATAGCCCTGACAGCTTCAGAAAATTAACCCTTTGCATGCTGGGAAACTTGTCGTCTGCCAGTCTGCCTAAATGTTGTCTGCTGAATTTCTAAAATTAGCATTTTCTTCGATTTTTATTGAAAGAATACTATCAGAATAGCAAACAGTTTGGATCCTGATGAGACGCCACGTTCTGTTGCATCTCATCTGGATCCAAACTGTTTGCAAAGGCCTTCAAAATTCGGTTCCCGCACTGAAAGAGTTTTTATATTAATATAACAGTAATGCAAAGGGTTAATCAAGTCATCAGATCCAGTATAATAGCATATTAGAATTTAATTTAAAGAAAGACAAAAAAAAAAAATGTCAGCACCATCTTTGCTCCAATAAGTCTCCTAAGGATTAAAAGGTTATTATCTTAACCACTCTGCCATCCAGAAAGTTATGTTAAGTCATTGCATTTCATAATTTATATGACGGATCGGCCAGTGTTTTTTTGCCCCAAATTACAGCCTCTTACAGGCTGTTTCCCAATTGCAAAAAGTAAAAAAGGCTGTTTCCCAATAGCAAAAAGTTACATTTATTTTTTCCCAATAATCTGACTGAAATTTCCATAAAAATATGCCAAACTTTTCCAATAAACTCAATTATTGGTTTATTGAGTTTATNAAAGCTGAATGACGAAAACTGACCATGTTTTAACCATGCACGAAAACCTCGTGCTTCTAGAGCGCCTCTAGCGGCAAATTCATACTGAAGGGAAAGTAATTTTCGACGCATTCAATAAATTTCAAACATCGAAAATTATATATACTATACCCTGCTGTAAACAAAGGAGTACATGTAAATTGCATTGATCAATCATAACACAATATGGGTTAGTTGGCGCTAATATTTTATTTAACGAAGTCATTGCATGTCGCGGATTATTTAAAGAGAGTATGCATGAATTTGTCAAATATTTATGAATTTATATAAAATGTGTAAAAAAAATATTATACATGTTCTGTGGCGTCTCATCTGGATCCAAACTGTTTGCAAAGGCCTTCAAAATCCGGTTCCAGCGCTCAAAGGGTTAAACTATTAATGCTTTAAAGCAATTTAACTTCGTTGTTATCTTCAATATAGTTATCTGATAGTTTACAAACTCAGTCATTTTGCACCATTGGTTTGTTTTAATTAAACTGAAAGATTGAGGGACAACATAAAGATACACTTTTCTAGTCAACTCATGCTATGCTAAACAAGGCTTGTCACCATAGGATGACATATGCCCCCTTTGTCCACAATTTTCTAAACCTAAACGCAAAGTGTTTTTCCACATTTTTTGAAACCTAAACGCAAAGTGTGACGGAATTTCAGACGGACAGACAGACGGACAGATGGACAGTGCGATCACTATATGCCCACCTTCGGGGGCATAAAAACATATGTTATAGAATTACTGAAAAATTACATGGTATACTAATTGAAATTTTAAGGTAAAGACAAATTTTATGGCTATACTGGACAAGTGGATTAAAAAGTTAATGTTTAGCCCTGACAGCTTCAGAAAATTAATATATTAATATAACAGTAATGCATAGGGTTAATCAAGTCATCAGATCCAGTATAACAGCACCATCTTTGCTCCCACAAGTCTCCTTAGGATTAAAAGGTTATTATCTTAACCACTCTGCCATCCAGAAAGTTATGTTGCGTCATTGCATTTCATAATTTATATGACGGATCGGCCAGTGTTTTTTTTGCCCAAATTACAGCCTCTTACAGGCTGTTTCCGTAATTGCAAAAAGTAAAAAAAGGCTGTTTCCCAATAGCAAAAAGTTACATTTATTTTTTCCCAATAATCTGACTAAATTTTCCATAAAAATATACCAAACTTTTCCAATAAACTCAATTATTGGTTTATTGAGTTTATTATACAGCAATTTAATTCGCTAGCACTTTATAATATACATTTTAGAAAGCAGTTAAACATGCACTTATAAACAATTGGTATACTGTTATGTATAATCATATTAATAATGTTTAATTTTTCCCAATTTCATGGTTTATCGCGCTTTTTTCCCAAACAAAAAGGCACAGGCTGTAAAATATAAAGCGAAAAAAATTTAAATCAATGGATCCACGTGGTATCTTCAAATTAAACAAACACATCAGAACCACTTCAAATTATTCAATCATTTTGCCTTTGTTATTTATTATTTGCTTTATAATTTTATCAATTTTGAAATGATGATGACTCATAAATGAAAATGAGCCTCGCTCTGGGAAAAGGGAGTTTAATGCATGTTCCTAAAGTGTCGTCCCAGATTAGCCTGTGCAGTCTGCAACTTACATAAAACAGTAATTCCGCAGCAAAAACATTTCAGTAAAACTCTTTATTTTTACACTTTAATAGCTCTATTTTAAAACATGTGACAGGCAAACCATCAATTGGGAATTTTGTGACCAGGTTTGAGGAAAAAAGATACTTTTGCCATTGGGAATATGACCAAATAACGGCTATAAAATCAGCCCAAAAAGATCTGTGAACATGTCCCTTTAAGGATTTAAATGGAACACAAAAATTCTAAGATTAAACACTCAGCTTTGTCACATGCAAAACAGAAGTCTTTTAAAAACTGAGATAACTTGAATATTCCCTATATGGCCCTCTAACCAAATATGTTGAACGTTACGCCCCAGATAAAATTTAAATATATTAAATTAAGGAAGAGAAATAACTCACAAAATATGGAAGCAAGAGTTATGGCTATTGTGCACTGCACGTCCCCTAAATGACATTTACCTACGTATTAAGTTTCAAGGTGATGTTGCTTTTACTTTTCATGATATGTCCCGGACAAAATTAAAATAAAAATTAACAAAGGGCAATAACTATGAAAATATGGAATCGTGAGTTATTGCTATTGTGCACTGCACATTACCTCAATGAGATCTACCAACTTTTTAAGTTTCAAGTGGATACCTATTTACTTTTCAGGATATGCTCCGGACATAATTCAAGTACAAAAATAAAAAACAACAATAAATCTATAAATATAAGAGCAATATTTATGGTTGTTGTGCACTTCACATCTTCTCTATTTGATCTACCTGCCTGAAATTTTAAGTTGATACCCCTTAAAGGTTGGATATATATTCAGGACATAAATTAAAAATAATCATAAACAAAAAGCAAGAACTCTAATAACTCTACAAATATCAAAGCAAGACTGATATTTCTTGTGCACTGCGCTTTCCTGCAATTACATGTAGATCTACATGTATCTACCTGTTTGAATTTGATACCTCTTATAGATTTCTAGATATGCTGCGGACAAGAAGTCTGACAGCTGGACTATATATCGCAAGACAGACAACCTGAAACCAGTATACTCCCCAACTATTATATCTTTCAATGTGATATACAGTCAAAACTGACCGAACGGTCACTTGAGAATAACGGTCAATTGCAGACAATGGTCAGTCTGGATCCCCCCCCCCGACGAAAATCACTCTATATATCCATAATGGCCAGTATATTTCCCTCCAAAAGTCATATCTGAACTGAAAACAACGGTCACGAGTCAGTCGTTTCAAGTAGCGAAAAGTAAGAAAACAAACGAAACAGGTGCACGTAATAAGACGGCAATGAAAGGATAAGTGATTGTCTATTAAGGAAAAACAGACATTGAATTGCAACTTTTATAACAAACTAAATATTTTTAACAAGATTTTGGCATCTTTTTCTTTGCTTTAGAATGATACAGTTATACTGTACTTTCTGTTTATGACAGCGAATCCGCTTTTATATTTGTTCGGACGTGACATCAATGACATGTGACAATCTTTATTTAAAATTACATCAAAATGAATGTAATACAAACCTTGGATTTACTGAATGAACGAGATGCATGAGTAAACAACAATTCTATCGTTGATAAAGTCACATATATTGGTGTTTAGTTTAAAAATAGTTATTTAATTAAATCAATTTATAAGTCATTATTCTGTATTATTCAATAGAAATTATTTATGTTATTATGTTTAGTTGTCTGCAATAAGCTTTTGTTTTACACTGTGTGCGAACGTCTGGGTGGGGTAACGATGTAGAAATACTACTAACTGACCAACCATCTAAAAAGTGGTGATCCTAGAATAGCGGTCACTTGTCGACAACGGTCACTTTAGTAATTTCCGTTGACTGAATGCTATTCTCAGTTTCGACTGTAAATATATAACATAACCCTATGTTACATTTTCTGAACTACATGTGTGTATTTATTTCATGGACGGCATTGAATACCAAAATCTGTATTCAAATATGTGCTTTTTCATTCAATGGAATATTCAAATATTTGCATGATATTAATCATACTGATAAAATAGTAGAAATGTTACCATGCATGTATTTGGATGAATCGCTTAATTGGTTGATATTCATTCCAGTAAAAAGCTAAATGTAAATCTCCAATTAAAAATCAGTCATTAAAAAGTACCAGATTGCACGGAACAATACAAATGTATGGCCAATAATTATCGTGGGACCAGGAGACTAGGTAGTGACATGCTGGGAATCAATATGCTGTTAAAGACAGCTAATGAGATCCCAGCAAGAATCTATTTTCAAAGCAATAATCATCCAACCGTTTACATTGACAGTACTTGGTAAGTTATTGATCCACTTTCGCAACTGATTACATGTATTGCAGATATAAATGTTAATGGCAGTCATTCCTTCATCCTAGTTGACCATGACCTTTGACCCTTTGTTAGCTAAAACAAGGAGGCTGTTTTCACCTTTTGTTGACCTCAATGTAGACATAAACTTGATTAGCATTTTTTTTGATAGATGAAAACAAACTAATGTACACCGCTAAGGAACTGTTAGTTAAGTATCACATTTTTATGATTACCGGTATTGCAGAAATAAATGTTAATGGCAGTCATTCCTTCATACCAGTTGACCATGACCTTTGACCCTTAGTTAGCTAAAACAAGGAGGCTGTTTTCACCTTTTGTTGACCTCAATGTAGGCATAAACTTGATTAGCAATTTTTTTGATAGATGAAAACAAACTAATGTACACCGCTAAGGAACTGTTAGTTAAGTATCACATTTTTATGAT